>CM076073.1:372500-385000 GCA_038088235.1 Zacco platypus
AGAACACCGTCATCAGCTCGACATTCACATTCATGCATTTGGCGGATGCTTTTATCCTTTGCATTCAAGATTTACAATGTTTTTCATGCATTCCCTGCGAATCGAACCCGTGACCGTGATGTTGCGAGCGCCACGCTCAGGTGTTTGAGCTACAGGACTACTAAAAAATTAAATAATGTTATTCTCACACATATACATACTCTCTAATATATATATATAGTTATTTCTTTTTTATTGTTTTTTTATTTAATTTGAAAATTAAACTTTCAAGATATTGATATATTGATTTATTTCAATATGTATATATATATATATATATTTTTTTTTTAAGAAAAATGAAAAAAATGAGAGCTTGAATAAATATTTAAGCTAAAATGATTATATGATTATATATTATATGATCATAATTAATGTTGAAAATAATTAATGACTATATATGATGAATATATATATATTACTATTAAATATTATAACTATTAATTATAATTATTATTTAATTGTATATAAATTAGATAATATATACATAATATTTTTAAAAATAAAATTATAAAAAAATCACAAATATTTATTCTTTGTATATAAAATTATGTATATCAAAATCACATATATATTTTTTTTTTCTTAAATAAAATGATAAATGAGAGCTTGAATAAATATTTAAAACAAAATTATATATATATATAAAAATTACACATATACATATACACACACATATATATATAATATTTTGAAAATATTAAAAATATTTTTAAAAATATTTATTAATTTGTTGTTGAATTATAATTATTATTATATAAATTTTATATATATATATGTATAACATATTTAAAACATATATGTTTTAAATTATTTACATTTATTTAAATGTATTTGATATATATATATATACACAAACCAAATAAATTTAAATAAATGTAAATAATATCATGTAAAATATGTAAACAGATACATTTACTGGAAAAGCAAAATGACATGAAACAAGAAATTAAGTGAGTTTATGCTTGAAAATGTGATCAGAAAAATCATCTTAATTGGAAAGGAACAGGATTATTTTTCTGATCACATTGTCAGATATTTTTTAAACATATAAAGCATGAACTCATGTAATTTTGATCAGTATGCTGATATCTGATAATCTCTTGAGTTCAGAATGTTTAGATCTTTATAGTTAAAGCTGCAGATGAGGGTGAAGTGACGCTCTCGATGCGTTGATGAATCTCCGGACAGACGCAGTAAACTGAGGAACGGGACGCAGCCGGATTCTATCAAGCACATCAGCTCGATCAGAATAACTCGGGCTTATTGACCGGCTAAAGATTTCTGTGCCGCTTTCATTATTGTCTTGTGCGGTTCGTCTCTGGAGCTCCTGAAACGCTGATGACACGTTTGTGTTTCACTGATTGCTTATTAGATGCTTGATTTGTTGCTGGAAGAGAAGAGCGTGAAAACACGCTGAACAGCAGAAACACACGTCTCTATATTCTTCACTGACTCTGAGTTTACTGACACACGCTGAAGTCAGACGGATCAACTCTACAGAATCCATGATTTCACCGAAGCGTTCGTCTGCGGCGGAGAACTGGATTCACACTCAAACATCCTGTAGAAAGCAGTTTAACCATCACGATCACAGTTACTGTCACAGGAAAAGTGTAAAAAAGTGTAAAAACTGTGTTTCTGAAAAAGGAAATAAATTCTAATTAGATTTTAATAAATGTATAATATATTTATTATATGACAATTATTAAAATGAATATTTTTATAACAACATTTATACTTTTAAAAATGTAATTATAAAATAATTGATAAATACTATATAAATATTTTAAATTCTCTCATTAAAATTAATTTAAATGATTTTAAAGAATATATATACATATGGTTTAAATATACATTTTAATAATTGTGATATAATATATATTTAAAAATAGATATATTTTGTAGCATTTATACTTTTAAAAATGTAATTATAAAAAATTTAAACTTTATAAATATTTAAAATTCTATAGTTAAAATGTGTGTAAATATATATATATAAATTATTGACATTCGTGCTTATAAAATGTTCTCTTTTTTAAAAAAAAATATATATACACGTGTAAAAGTTTAAAATTAGAAAAATCTATAGTTTCTTAAATATATAAAATTTATATTTTTGTACTTTTAAAAGTGAAATTATAAAAAAATTGAGATTGAAAATATGATTCGTGTATATATATATGTTTACAAAAAGTTTTTAAATATATTTATAAAAACTGTTTATAATATAACTGTTTTTAATATTTAACATTATATATATACACACACACACATACTGTGTAAATAGAAAAATTATATTGAATTTTTTAAATATATAAAATTTAATATTTTTGTAGCATAAAATGTATACTTTTAAAAGTAAAATTATGAAAAAAATTGAGTTTGAAAATATGACTTTAAATTTAAAAAAAAATTATTTATAAATACTGTTTAAATATTTAAAATTCTATAATTTACATGTTTTTTATATATATATAATAAATAAATAAATAAATAAATAAATATAAAATGTTAGTCAGAAGGTGGAGTGTAACTCTATCCTGTGAACTAGTTTGATCACATGATGATGTTCTCAGGACGAGGTTTGAAGCTCGTGCAGGTGAAATGAGAGAAGCAGTTCTAGGAATCGATGGTACTCACTGTTACTTACTTGAAAGGCTTCTCCCCGGTGTGTGTGCGGATGTGGTTGTTGAGGGTGGTGGCGCCGGCGAACGCTCGGCCGCAGTAGCCGCACTTGAAGGGCCGGTCGCTGGAGTGCGTGACCACGTGATTGCGCAGCTCCGACGGCTGGGAGAAGGACTGAGAGCAGTGTCCGCACTGATACGGTCTGAAACACAGAGCGCAGAGATCACGGGACGTCCCGGCACGGTTACCATGGCAGCGTGACCCTCATCAACACTGGGGCGAGAACACAGTTCGGGCCATCGATCAATATCTGCAGCTGGTCGACACGCGGCTCTGAGCGTCCCGTCTGAGAGCCCGCATCTGCCGCGGGAACATCCGTTAACCCTGATCTCACAAACCGACCGTTCGCTCGCAGACTCGACACTGAAACACTGAATGGAGTTGATCTAACATCACACTCAACTCACGCCTGACAACATTCATTTTAATATGCTTTATTGTAAATCACATCTGAAGTGACATCATAAAAAATGATGAGCACTTCCTCTTACAGTCTGATCCTGGAAAATAAACATTAAAAAGAATATACAGTATATATGTTTAAAATTCTAAAATAATTCTTATATATATATATATTTATTTATTTATTTTAGAAATTTAAACATACATTTTCTTATTCATTAATTTTACTCAATCATCATTTTTCTCTCATAACAGAGTACAAAAGTAACTAAATATTTAATATTTATCTTGTTTTTGAAGTAGAATTTTTTTTTAAAAATTGTATATAAATTTTTAAAAAAAGAAACAAATATTTACATATAATTACATAAAAAGTTGAATAACACACACACACACATATATAAATAGTTATATATTATATTTATATGTAATTATATTTATAAAATAATGTAATATATTATATATCTATCTATGACATCTAAAATGTCAAAAAAAATTTAAAGAGATAAAATCTTTAATATTAATATATAATAACATAAAAAATTAATAACTATATATATATAATTATATTTATTAAATAATGTAATATCTTATATTATCTATCTATCTATAATGTCAAAATTATCTATGATTTTTTTAAAGAAACAAAATATTAATATACAAATATATATATATATATATATGAGAATGTAAAACAAAAAATGTTATATATGTGAAATAAAATGAAATATATGAAATCCTGCAGCGATTTTTTGACCGTTTCTACAGTTAATATGAGGTTCCAGCTGAAGTTTTTCTGTTTGCAGACGCAGTGACGGTGAATATCTTAAGATGATGAATGTGTGTGGAGCATTAACTACAGCAGCACTCGTGATTAATGTCGGGTTATTGTTTATTGCCGCAGCGGCCGGCGCGGGACGGGCTCGGACATAAATAACCCTCCGGACCTCCAGTGCCGCTCTTCCCAAACCTTCTGGAAGCCTGTAGTGGAGCGATCTTACAAACTAGACTCCGTGTGATTCACATTTTTACCACCGCACACGAAAAGCGCTTCCTTCTTTGACTCTTTCAGAAGGAGAATATTTATTTGAGCTGGTTAATTCTGCTCGATATCGTAATGAATCGCTCTTTTGAGGGCTCAGCTCATTACCGTCGTCACGTGATTGATGTGAGCAAACAAAAACCAGAAAAACACCTCGAGTCCAGACCGGAGCTCAGCAAAACACATCAGCACAAACGGATTTTTTTCCAATGATCCGATGATTTATCCTCTCTAAAATGTACATATAAACTAAACATCAATAAATATGTATAAGCCAAAGGCCATAAAGCATCTGTGAGATCATTTAAAACAGATTCCCAGAGTCACGCCGGCTTCCAGGCCAAACGGCGGCGCATCCCAGATTGCCTTGTTCAGCTAAATTTTATCTGCACCTCAGGGTCATAAAGTTGAATATTGACAAAGCCTCACATTGACTTCATCTCCTCGGGTATCCCGCAAACATTTTTCTTCTGTATGAATATTAGTTTATTGAATAAGTGGCATCTGTTTTCCTCTGCATCACCTTTGGAGTGGGTATTTCTTTGTGACGGCAGCAGCTGATTTATAGGCCTGAACGCAGCCCAGAAAATAGAGCTAAGCAAAAAATTTCCAATACATCCTCAGCCGTGTTTAATTAGGTTTAGAGATGTTACACTCCGCGTTTGGACCCGGAAACCCCAGGCGAAACTCTGGATTCGGTCCTGAGGTCAGATGTGGACGTGAGCGGCTCATCAGCCGCGACCGAGAGTTGAGTTTACAATGACTGAAAACATTCAGTGTTCTAGAAAGAATCCCATCATGTTACAACAACAGATCGAGTCACGCTTCGTCACACTGATCGTCATTCACCTGAAGCTTCAAAACTGGGGTTTAAAAGACGTAATATTCAGTAATAACTGACAGATGAGATCTGAATAATGATATTGTTGTTTCATAATTGATGAATTTTGCAACATTGACTCCATTATTGAATTGAATTTGTTTCATAATTGCACTTTGGAACATTTACACTGAACTGAATTGAATTGAATCAATATTGATCTGAATTGAATCAACACTGATCTGAATTGAACTGAATCAACACTGATCTGAATTGAATTGAATCAACACTGATCTGAATTGAATCAACACTGATCTGAATTGAACTGAATCAATACTGATCTGAATTGAATTGAATCAACACTGATCTGAATTGAATTGAATCAATACTGATCGGAATTGAATTGAATCAACACTGATCGGAATTGAATTGAATCAACACTGATCGGAATTGAATTGAATCAACACTGATCTGAATTGAATCAACACTGATCTGAATTGAACTGAATTATGACACTAATGTCTTCTGTAGAGCTGCTTTAGTTGAATTCACTTCACAATTGATTAATCTTGCAACACGGACTGTTATTGAACTGGATTGAATTAGTTTCATAATTGATGAATTTTGCAACATTGACTCCATTATTGAACTGAATTGAATTTGTTTCATAATTGCACTTTGCAACATTTACACTGAACTGAATCAACACTGATCTGAATTGAATTGAATCAATATTGATCTGAATTGAATCAACAGTGATCTGAATTGAACTGAATTGAATCAACACTGATCTGAATTGAATCAACAGTGATCTGAATTGAATCAACAGTGATCTGAATTGAACTGAATTAATCAACACTGATCTGAATTGAATCAACAGTGATCTGAATTGAACTGAATTAATCAACACTGATCTGAATTGAATTGAATCAACACTGATCTGAATTGAACTGAATCAACACTGATCTGAATTGAATCAACACTGATCTGAATTGAATCAACAGTGATCTGAATTGAACTGAATTGAATCAACACTGATCTGAATTGAATTGAATCAACACTGATCTGAATTGAACTGAATCAACACTGATCTGAATTGAACTGAATCAACACTGATCTGAATTGAATTGAATCAACACTGATCGGAATTGAATTGAATAAACACTGATCTGAATTTAATTGAATCAACACTGATCTGAATTGAATCAACACTGATCTGAATTGAACTGAATTATGACACTAATGTCTTCTGTAGAGCTGCTTTAGTTGAATTCACTTCACAATTGATTAATCTTGCAACACTGACTGTTATTGAACTGGATTGAAGTAGTTTCATAATTGATGAATTTTGCAACATTGACTCCATTATTGAACTGAATTGAATTTGTTTCATAACTGAACTTTCCAACATTGACATCATTATTTAACTAAATTGAATCAACATTGAACTGAATCATGACACTACTGTCTACTGTAGAGCTGCTTTAGTACAATTCATTTCTCTATTGATTAATCTTGCAACATTTACACTGTAATTGAACTGAATTTGTTTCATAAATGATTTTTGCAACATTGAAACTGTTTTTGAACTGAATTGAATTAGTTTCATAATTAAACTTTTTGAATATTTACGCTACTATTGAAGTGAAATGAATCAACATTGAAGAGTTGCTTTAGTTGAATTCATTTCACAATCAATCTTGCAACATTAACTGTTATTGAACTGAACTGAATCAACACTGAACTGAACTGAATTATGACACTAATGTCTTCTGTTGAGCTGCAAAAGTTGAATTCATTTCATAATTGATTAATTTTGCAACATTGAAACTGTAACTGAACTGAATAGAATTTTTCATCATTGATGAACTTTGCAACATTGACGCTGTAATTTTCCTGTTTATTACCGTGAAGCGGCTTTGAAACGATCTGTATTGCACATCGCACTCTAGAAATAAACGTAACTCTATTTCAGTCGTACCTGTCCGGGTTCTGTGTGCACACGTGCATCTGCAGCAGGATCCGCTGCGTGAAGGTCTTGAAGCACTGGCCGCATTTCCACAGGTGCCAGTCGCTGAACTCGGAGCTCAGCTGGCTGGTGGACGTGGGGCTGGCCAACACGCGCTGGTTCTTGGCGCTCATCTGGTTCAAACTGGACTCGGCGTGGCCGGTCTTGTCCAGCAGCGAGAAGCTCCGCGAGCAGGGCGACTGAGGGAACACCATGGAGCGCGGCAGCACCAGCGAGGAGGGTTTGGGGCTCTTACTGAAGGGCTGGAGGGAGTCCTGACGGGTCATGGCCTCCATTACAGTAGACGGCACGTTCACTGCGACAGAAAACATGAATTAATGACATCTGAGGTGATGTAACCAAATCTTTAGAGTCACATGATCAATGACACTATTGGGGTTAGTGAGATTTTTTCAGTCTCTTCTGCTCATCAAGGCTGCGTTTATTTGATCAAAAATACAGTAAAAATTATGAAATATTATTATAATGTAAATCATCAGTTTTCTATGTGAATATACAGTACAGTGTAATTTATATAAAGTGATCAAAGCTGATTTTTTTAGCAATCTTCAGGGTCACATGATCCTTCAGAAATCATTCTGATTTGATGATTTGATGCTCAACAAACTATTATCAGTGTTCATATTTTAGTGGAAACTGTGATACATTTTATTTTTCATGATTCTTTGATGAATAGAAAGTTCAAAAGTTCAGCATTTATTTGAAACAGAATCTTTTGTAACTTTATAAATGACACTTTTGATTGGTTTGCAAATATTAATTTCTTTAAAACAAATTTCCATTGATCACATAGTAAGAGCACAATCTGAATGATTTCTTCATTTTACAACATTAATATTTCTTTGTTTTAATTTGTAAATAAATAATTGTACGTCTTTAATTATGAATGCAATAAATGTTAATTAATTAAAAATAAAATGAATTAAATAAATTTTATCAATAAATAAATTTAATTGATTTTTAATTCATTTTATTTTATTTATTTTTAAATATGTTTTAAATAAAAAATATTTTTTAAAAATAAACATTTTTATTTTATTTTTTATTATATTCAAAACATTTCTTTAAGTAAATAATAAGGAAGTGATATCTTCAGACGGTCTAAAAGCCTCTTTACATTCAGACAGCGGAACAGAAACGCTTCCATCATCAAACCTCATTCCACATTCTTCATCACGCAACACGCTGTGCACATAAACACTGAATTAGCCGACTGTAAGACGAGACATGTGAGAGCGCTCTGATTTAATAAAGCCAGCGCATTCAATGCAGTATGAAGTATGAATCTCCAGACCTCGTCTGATCACTGCTGAGCGTCAGCCGTGGACGTGAGATTGGACCCAACGTGAAGAGACGCTCTGAAAACACACAAATCAGCTGAGGCTATTTCAGGACTCGCACTGATTACATGTTAGTCGTGGTTTTCCGAAAAAACCAAAGTGATGCGAGTATGTCAGATTCAGATATGAATCCTTCAGGGAGATTCACTGCAAAAAACTCAGAGTTTCTGACTCGTTTTCCAGCACAAACATCTAAAGATTCTTAAATCAAGATTCATTTACTGGAGAAGTAAAATCACTGAAGATATTAAGAGTGAAAAATGAATGAAAATGAAGTTTGATAAAAAACAAGAAAAAATATCTCACAATTCTGACTTTATATCTCGCAATTCTGACTTTATAACTCAATTCTGACTTTATATCTCAATTCTGACTTTATATCTCGCAATTCTGACTTTATATCTCGCAATTCTGACTTTATATCTCGCAATTCTGACTTTATATCTCGCAATTCCGACTTTATATCTCGCAATTCCGACTTTATATCTCGCAATTCCGACTTTATATCTCGCAATTCTGACTTTATAACTCAATTCTGACTTTATATCTCGCAATTCTGACTTTATATCTCGCAATTCCGACTTTATATCTCGCAATTCTGACTTTATATCTCGCAATTCCGACTTTATATCTCGCAATTCTGACTTTATAACTCAATTCTGACTTTATATCTCGCAATTCTGACTTTATAACTCAATTCTGACTTTATATCTCAATTCTGACTTTATATCTCGCAATTCTGACTTTATATCTCGCAATTCCGACTTTATATCTCGCAATTCTGACTTTATATCTCGCAATTCCGACTTTATATCTCGCAATTCTGACTTTATAACTCAATTCTGACTTTATATCTCGCAATTCTGACTTTATAACTCAATTCTGACTTTATATCTCAATTCTGACTTTATATCTCGCAATTCTGACTTTATATCTCGCAATTCTGACTTTATAACTCAATTCTGACTTTATATCTCAATTCTGACTTTATATCTCGCAATTCTGACTTTATATCTCGCAATTCCGACTTTATATCTCGCAATTCTGACTTTATATCTCGCAATTCCGACTTTATATCTCGCAATTCTGACTTTATAACTCAATTCCGACTTTATATCTCGCAATTCTGACTTTATATCTCGCAATTCCGACTTTATATCTCGCAATTCTGACTTTATAACTCAATTCTGACTTTATATCTCAATTCTGACTTTATATCTCGCAATTCTGACTTTATATCTCGCAATTCCGACTTTATATCTCGCAATTCTGACTTTATATCTCGCAATTCCGACTTTATATCTCGCAATTCTGACTTTATAACTCAATTCTGACTTTATATCTCAATTCTGACTTTATATCTCAATTCTGACTTTATATCTCGCAATTCTGACTTTATATCTCGCAATTCTGACTTTATATCTCGCAATTCTGACTTTATAACTTTATAACATTCTTAAATCAAGATTCATTTACTGGAGAAGAAAAATGACTGAAGAAATTAAGAGTGAAAAATGAAGTTTGTGCTTAAAACAAGAACAAATACGGAGTCTGAAAAGTAATCTTGTTTTCGCTTTGAATTAAGTTTATTTTTCTGACTCCATTTGTTCTTGTTTTAAGCACAAACTTCATTTTTCACTCTTAATTTCTTCAGTCATTTTGTTTCTCCAGTAAATGAATCTTGATTTAAGAATGTTTAGATATTTGTGCCGAGGAAAAAAAACTAACTTTTTTGCAGTGCAAACCACAGAATTTCAAAAACAGCTTTTTAGTCTTTCTGAAGAGCGATGAAGATCTCTCATGTACAGCATCACATCTCTCACGCTCCAGAGAAGCGTTTGGAAGGAAAGAGCGCTGTCTAAACACAAAAGTAACCAGACTGAACTCATAAAGTCTGTCTGGTGTAAACACTCGACTGTCACGTCCAGGATTTCTCAGACTCCACAGGAACAGCCTTCGCTGTGAGGAGCAAGCGCTGGTTTATACTGAGAACATAAATGATTGCTGCAGAAGGACATTCAGAAGGAACACTGTCGAGCTCAAACCCGTCTGTAATGTGGGTGAAACATTCACCAGGCCAACCGCAACGAACACTGAGGAATGAACAGAAGAGCCTGAAACGGAAAACTGTTCAGGATGAAGTGAGCGATGGAAAAACAACGGCGGAAAACAGTCAGAAACAAGCATCAGTGAGTGTGTGGTGGGAAAGCGTGTGAATTTGCGAGACTCTCACAGTTTTCGTCTTGAGCGACGCACTGCAGCGGGATCCCGAAGAAAGACGTGTAGCTGTCGTTGTACCAAACCAGCAGCTCGGTTCCTCGAGGGATGTCTGCGCACGCCCGATAGAAAATACACGACCTGAAACACAGCAACGTCACATCAAATCACACTCTATACAACACCTCGAATCCGTTATAACATCTGGCAAACCATTCACTCATGCTTCATGAAATTCAAAAATAATTTTAAAAACTTTAAATTCTGACTTTCTCACAATTTTGACTTTTTTTCTCAGAATTGCAATATTTAAATTGCCAATTGTGAGTTTTATTCTGACTTTATATCACACAAAAGTGAGTTTAAATCTCGCACTTCTGACAAAAAACTCAGAATTGCGAGATCTAAAGTCAGAATTCTGACTTCTTTCTTGCAATTCCGACTTTATATCTAGAAAGTCTGACTTTATATCTTGCAATTCTGACTTTATATCTAGAAAGTCTGACTTTATATCTCGCAATTCCGATTTTATATCTAGAAAGTCTGATTTTATATCTTGCAAGTCCGACTTTATATCTAGAAAGTCTGACTTTATATCTTGCAATTCCGACTTTATATCTAGAAAGTCTGACTTTATATCTTGCAATTCTGACTTTATATCTAGAAAGTCTGACTTTATATCTCGCAATTCCGACTTTATATCAAGAAAGTCTGACTTTATATCTCGCAATTCCGACTTTATATCTAGAAAGTCTGACTTTATATCTTGCAATTCTGACTTTATATCTAGAAAGTCTGATTTTATATCTCGCAATTCCGACTTTATATCTAGAAAGTCTGACTTTATATCTTGCAATTCCGACTTTACATCTCGCAATTCCGACTTTATAACTCAATTCCGACTTTATATCTCGCGATTCCGACTTTATATCTAGAAAGTTTGACTTTATATCTCGCAATTCCGACTTTATATCTAGAAAGTCTGACTTTATATCTCGCAATTCCGACTTTATATCTAGAAAGTCTGACTTTATATCTTGCAATTCCGACTTTACATCTCGCAATTCCGACTTTATAACTCAATTCCGACTTTATATCTCGCGATTCCGACTTTATATCTAGAAAGTCTGACTTTATATCTCGCAATTCCGACTTTATATCTAGAAAGTCTGACTTTATATCTCGCAATTCCGACTTTATATCTAGAAAGTCTGACTTTATATCTTGCAATTCCGACTTTACATCTCGCAATTCCGACTTTATATCTCGCGATTCCGACTTTATATCTTGTAAGTCTGATTTTATTTGACCCAATTGTAAGTTTGTCTTGCAATTCTGAGAAAAAAAGTCAGCAATTGTTTTATTTTTTAGTTCATGGCGGAAACAAGCTTCCATACGTTTTCATTATAGGTGTGGAGTTTGCTACTGTTTTACATTTAGAATGATTTTTAGAACTATAACTTTATCTTTAACATTTAAAGTCGTCGTCCCTGGTGTGAACTGGCCTTTACCCAACAAACCTCAATCCGCTGCTTTAATGGACCGGAGGAGAAATATTTGACTCTTTGGTCTCGCTGGAAGTGCTGAGATCGGCGCATTTTATTAATTCTTTCCACCACAACGACATCAAAATAAAACAAAGGCCGAGTCCATAAATCACCAACATCTCACGAGCCACGAGAGAGAAAACACGGCGTAGCATGAGAAACGCGCGGCTCGTAACGCTTCGTCTCTCAGTTTGGCTTCACTCAACGTAAACACTGCAGCGCACAAATAAATGTAGTGGGACTAAATGACTCAGTGGGCCGCTGAAAGAGGGCTGTTTTGGGAGCGATGGGTGGTCTCGCACACGCTCAGAGAGAGTGTAAACCAACACCGGCTCTTACAAGCCTGCCGTCACCTCCAGAGCGCGCATGAATCTCCGCA
>CM076073.1:390000-650000 GCA_038088235.1 Zacco platypus
AATTTGCAATTACTTTTTAAAATTTTTTATTTATTGGCAGAAACAAGCTTCCATTAAGATCTTCCAATGGATATTTGTTCTTGTTTCAAGCATATATTAATGTTGTTTTATTTAGAACTTGTTTTGTGACGAAGAAACTCCTGTAATAGAGATTTTTCATCTCAAAAAGGTTTTCCTGGTTAAATAAAGGTTAATAAATGAATCTAAATACAAATAATTTTGATACATTTTTCAGTAAACAAGACTAATTGTTCTTCTCCAGTAAATGAATCTTGATTTAAGAATCTTTAGATGTTTGTGCTGGAAAACGAGACAGAAACTCTGAGGAAGAGCATCATTTCTCTGCCGTGTGAACGGACTAGGATCGGTCCTGAACGGACCGTTTCTCCTGATGTCCCGAAGCGAAATAGTTCTTGGTTTAAAGCCCCGGCTGGACGTGACGAGACGAGTCTCAGGTCCGGGAGGCGATCGATCGCTCCTGACGGGCTGCTGTCACTGCGTTACTTACTGCTCAATCTCTCCGGCCGACGGTTACGCCGTGCTGATTGGAGCCCGTCACTGACCGACGGCTGTAAATAGTCCTTGAACAGCTGAACGCCGATGACCGGGCCACGGAGAGAGACAACGTGAGCTGACAGCCGCTTTGACCTCTCGCCCTTATTACAGCGAGTAAATCAGGGCCCAACAGCCATTACGCCGCCGCCGGCGCTGAAAGCCTCCAGTGCGTGAGGAGAGATGAGCACTCTGGGTAATGGAGCCGAGCGCTTTATCACGGGAAACACTTAGAGGTCCAGAGGCGAGAGGCTGGTCTCGGCCCGCGAGTGTCTCTGGAGGTGATAGCGGCGCTCGTTATCGCTTCAGCCGTACTAAAACACCTCTCGCCGTCGGCTTCAGCCCACAGACTGATCGTGTTTTTACTGAAGAAAAATTCACTTCGCATCGCAAATGACAATGAATGACGTGAAACACGAGCCTCTTTCCTTCAGGATTTACACACGATGACGTGGGATGGACGAGTTATTATTGCATTGCAAACGTTTTAATGTTGTTTATGTATGTTGTTTTATTTTGAACTTGTTTTGTGGCCAAGACACTCCTGAAAGAGAGATTTTTTCATCTCAGAAAAGCTTAAATAAAGGTTAACAAACTCATAAATAAAGGTTGATAAAATAAATGAATAAATAAAATAAAAAATTAAATAAAACAAAATGAATAAACAACCAAACAAACAAATACATAAAAAAATAAATAAAATAAATTAAATATAAAATATAAATATAAATAACTAAATAAAATAATAAGATAAAAAAATAATAAGACATGGTGACAAAATTGTACTTTTTTTTATTTTTCGCACAATTCAGACTTTATAACTCGTAATTACAAAAAAAGTCAAAATTTCAAGATATGAACTTGTGATTTTAACTTTTTATCTCAATTCAGACTTTATAACTTTGCAAGAAAAAAGTGTGATTTTTACTTTTTCTCGCAATTCGGATTTTATTATTTGTAATTGCAAGAAAAAAGTCAGAATTGTGATAAATAAATAAATATAAATGACTGACATGGTGAAAAAATTGTATTATAATTATTATGTATTCATATTTTCACGACCCTCATAGATCGAATTATATGCAAAATGATTAACGTGACTAAATAATAAAACTGAGAGTATTTTAAATGTATAAACAGCAGAACAAACACTGAATACTGTGTTAGAATTGAACAGATTAGAAGTGACTTTATAAACTCGACACACAAAGTTTGACGTCAATAAAAGATGCGTTCAGTAAACGTCATTATAAGGCATCAATTCATGTGATTATCATCCATTTAGATTTCTGCTGTCCGAGACTATCAGAACAAACCCGCAAAACGGATCTCCATGGCATTTCTCATATCATAGCCGTGTTCACATCACGATAATATCAGAACAGGCTGAGCTGATGTCAATATGTGTAACATAAACGCTTAAAGTCAGACGAGGTTTAAAAATGTACAGACTAAACAAGTCTTAAAATAACTAGAAGCAACCATAAAAAACTCAAATGAAAACACAGCGGAGACGCTCGTTCAGAGCAGAAGAACGAGAGTAAAACCAACAGAAGAATTCGAGGAGGAAAGTCACAAGTACCAGCGTGTTTTACGTTCAGATGAAGCTCGTGTTGACACTGAGAGTCTGATATGGTTAAAGATGCTTTCTTTCACAACAGAGACACAAATGAAGCATAAAATAACTTCAGTGACAAATTACAGTGCTTTCTGTGTCAGCGAGCCGACGTTAAACAAGCCTCCTCCGCAGAACAGAAAATAAAATACTTATCCTGGCCCGCGGCCCGTCACCATGACATCATCACGCTCGGCCAATGACAGAAAATATTATTCCCATCAGCCTCATCTGCAGCCGTCCACGCATTTATACTGTAGGTTTAAAAGAACGCATTCAGTCATGCAGGGACTGGTCGCTTCTTTCTGACATACAGGAATATATTTAAAAAGATAATTGCAAATTTTTACCTCCCAATTCTGAGATAATATCTGGCAATTCTGAGAACAATTCAGAATTACAAGATATAAACTTGTAATTACAAGAAAAAAGTCAGAATAGTGACAAACTGGCGATTTTACGTTTTTCTTGCAATTCGCACTTTATAACTTGTAATTGCAAGAAAAAAGTCAGAATTGTGAGATTAAAATTTGCAATTTTAGTTTTTTCTTGCAATTCAGAATTTATGATTTGTAATTACAAGAAAAAAGTAAGAATTGTGAGATTCAAACTTGCGATTATAGTTTTTTTTATCAAATTCAGATGTTACAATTCACAATTACAAGAAAAAAGTCAGAATTGTGAGATTAAAATTTGCAATTTTAGTTTTAAAGTCAGACTTGCAATTCGGACTTTATAATTCGTAATTACAAGAAAAAAATCAGAAATTTTGAGATATAAACTTGCTATTTTTACTTTTTTCTCACAAGTCGGACTATATAACTTGTAATTACAAGAAAAAAGTCAGAATTGTGAGATATAAACTTGCAATTTTACTTTTTTCTTGCAATTTGCACTTTATAACTTGTAATTGCAAGAAAAAAGTCAGAATTGTGAGATATAAACTTGCTATTTTTACTTTTTTCTCACAAGTCGGACTATATAACTTGTAATTACAAGAAAAAAGTCAGAATTGTGAGATATAAACTTGCAATTTTACTTTTTTCTTGCAATTCGGGCGTTATAATTCATTATTACAAGAAAAAAAGTAAAAATTGTGAGATATAAGCTTGCTATTTTTACTTTTTTCTCACAAGTCGGACTTTATAACTTGTAATTACAAGAAAAAGTCAGAATTGTGAGATATAAACTTGCGATTTTTACTTTTTTATCACAAGTTGGACTTTATAACTTGCAATTACAAGAAAAAAGTAAGAATTGTGAGATATAAACTTGCGATTTTATGTTTTTCTTGCAATTCGCACTTTATAACTTGTAATTACAAGAAAAAGGTCAGAATTGTGAGATATAAACTTGCGATTTTATGCTTTTCTTGCAATTCGCACTTTATAACTTGTAATTACAAGAAAAAAGTCAGAATTGTGAGATATAAACTTGCGATTTTACTTTTGTTGCAATTCAGACTTTATTATTTTTAATTACAAAAAAAAGTTAGAATTGTGAGATATAGATTTTGTATCTCGTAATTTCAAGAAAAAAGTCCGAATTAAAAACGTACGATGTTGTGATTTTGACTTTTCTCACAACTCAGACTTCATAACGAATTTATATCTCACAAATCTGAGGAAAAAAAGTGAGAATTGTCAGATAAAAAGTCGTTTTTATTTTTTAATCCCATGACAGAAACAAGCTTCCATCATTTTCTCCCCCGACACAAACCCAGTCAACAATCTGGCCTTTCTGAGAATCAAGATCTTGGTCCCTTTAAGACGTCCAGCGATGGAGGAACACACGCTGACACACTTTACATGAGCTACAGCGTCATTTACCGCAGTAAAACAGCACAGGTCGAGTGTTTAGTTTATAAACGTCACATCACTCAAGCCGCGCAGGTTCTCGTGAGCGCCGCGCGCACGACATCATGACAGCACCTCTAACAAGACACTCTATTTATTGGGCGAGACTCGCGCGTGTCAGCGCAGAGATATTTGAATTGGACACGCCGACCGTGAAACACGACCAAACAGAACTATTCTCCTGATTTATAGCGGGTAAATATGGCTGATAATGGGCAATATCGACGAGAGACGTGTGTACAATATTCTTAAGAAAAGCATTCCAGACTCAGGGTGGGAAAAGCCAGAATAATTCTCCAGCGCTATGACAGAGAAGCCAAAGAACTGACAGACTCGAATCCACAGACACCAGCGGAAGAATAAACAAGCGGCAGTAAATGTCCTGTAGGCCTCGCTCTTCACCTGTATTTACATCAGCACATCAACACCGGTTGATTTATACAGATGTGACCGGACCTGTGCGGCACATACGGTCACCGACGCGCGTTTCTCAACTTCTCCACCTTCTTCACTGCTCCTGCTCCTTCCACTACAATATATCTGAACATATTTGAATTCCGTCAGGTCAACAAACAGTATTATTTGCTCCTAATTGACTGAACAAATGGCTCCGATCAGGTGTTTAACCAGCAAGACTTGCATTCATCAGCGAGATGACAGCAGGAGCCGTAATAACGCAGTCAATAAAAGGTCAGGAAGCGGCGAGAGCCAGACAGTCTTCATCAAAGTGCAGCGTGCGATCTGTTTGCCTAATATTAAACTAATAGATGATCTAACAGGGGAAATATTAATCTGCCGAGCTACCAATAACACTCTCCCGAAGTCTGCCAAACCCAGCCTGTGATTCATTCGCCATTAGCCGTGATTTCTGACACACTCCAGAGGATCATTCTGCGGGTTCACAGCAGATCTGGGCTCAGATGTTTGTGTTTTACACTTCAGCAGCTTCAGCCGGTCTCGTCGTTTACTGACCCCGGAACAGCGTTCAGACGTCTTTCGGCCAAATTCACGCTTTAGCTGTTCCAACGTGATGTTCTTGCTCGGCGTTTCTGTCTCGTTTTCCAGAACAAATATCTAAACATTCTCAAATCAAGATTCATTTACTGACGCATTTTATTAAGATGTTTATATGGAAAAATGTGCCAAAATGAAGCGGGTTTGGGATTAAAAACAAAACAAATATGGAGTCAGAAAAATAATTTGCAATCTAAAAAATGCTGGGTTAAAAACAACCGATTGGGTGGTTTTAACCCAGTGGTTGGGTCAAATGTTAGTTTTATTTAACTCAACTTTTTTTTTTTTTTTTTTTGCTTAAAATGAACCCAAAGTACGTCGTAAATGAACATTTATTAATATGTGTAATACATTGACATTTATTAATAAGCTTAATGAATAATAATTAACCAATTAATTTGCTTATTAATAAATATTCATCTTTTGATTATTATTGTTTTTCTAGTAAGTCTGATTTTTAATATCCAACATATTTTGGGTTCATTTTAAACCAGACATACAGTCATTTTAAACAATATTTGGGTTAAATAAAACTACCCAACCGCTGGGTTTGTCCATTTTTAACCCAACTTGGGTTGGCATTTTCAGTGTATTATTTTTCGAGACTCCATTTGATCTTGTTTTTAAGCACAAACTCACTTCATTCTGGTTCATGTTTTCCGATCTTCAGTCATTTTTCTCCTCCAGTAAATGAATCTGGATTCAAGAACGTTTAGATATTTGTGCTGGAAAAAAAAAAGACAGAAAAACAGCATTTCTCGCAGCTCTTACACACTTGACATGACTCCAGTGTCAGTGACCACAGTAAAGCAGCGCAGGTACGGTTCAGTGTCGTCTGTAAACGTCTCGATGAAGATTTCACATGTGAAAAATAAAACAAGTTTATGCGTCACTCTCAGTTTGTCATTTTTCCTCACGCTTACACTCAAGCCACACATTTACATTTGCTCAGTTCCTGGGACTCGAACCCTTGACCTTGGCGTTGCGAGCGCCGTGCTCTACGTGCGCTGAAACACACACTCACCTCCCACAAGTGTCTTGAGTTTCGCACGGATCCCGACTGCACCTTCTCCAGCGGCAGCGGGACGCCCTGGAAGGGTCCGATCCAGGTTCCCTGCGGGATGCGCTGGGCCGCGCAGATGCCGTATCCCAGGCCGGGGACGGTGCTGGTGCACAGGCACACCTCACGCGGCAGATCCCTCAGCCAGTCCGGGACCTCCGGCGGGGGAACGGCCACCGACGCGCTGCTGGTCCCCACTAGCCTCCGCAGCGAGTGCAGGGGTCCGTGCATGGGGCATTCTCCGTTCCGGTTGTCCGCACACATGTCACAGCCTGCGGGACGCACAGCGAGAGGCCAGTTATTCACCGCGCGCACAGATGGGACCCCGAGCGGCCCACGCAGATCCACACTAACGTCACAGCGTCCCTCATGAAGACATTCCCTCTGCTGTGCTTCGAACAAACATGGACACTTTAAAGCTCCAAAATTAATGTAAAATAGAGATTGATGTGCTTAAATGTGTGAGTATGAAAAATACTGAAATTGTTCAGAGAGATTATTTCTTACTCACACACTATCAGCTGACGCTCCTTCTTCTCTCTAAACAATGCTGGGTTAAAAACAACCCAAGCTGGGTTGAAAATGGCCAAACCCAGTGATTGGGTTAATGTTTGACCTGCTGGGTGGTTTTATTTAACTCAACTATTGTTTAAAAATCACTGTATTTCTTGCTTAAAAATGTTGGAAATTAACATTTATTAAATTGCTTATTAATAAATGTTCATCTTTTGATTATTATTAATTCCTCTAGTAATTATGAGTCTGATTTTAATTTCCAACACATTTTAGGTTCATCTTAATCCAGACATACAGTCATTTTTAAACAATAGTTGGGTTAAATAAAACTACCCAGCAAACATTTAACCCAATTGCTGGGTTTCTCGATTTTTAACCCAGTGATTTTTTTTATTTTGACCCAGCAGTTGGGTTAAATATTTGTCCAACCTGCTGGGTAGTTTTATTTCAATCACATATTGCTTAAAAATTACTGTATTTCTAGCTTAAAATGAACCCAAAATATATTGGAAATGAACATGTTTCATAATTAATCAATAGACATTTCTTAATTTGCTTATTAATAAATGTCCACCTTTTGATTATTATTGTTGCCTCTAGTAATTATGAGTCTGATTTTTAATTCATTTTAATACAGACATACAGTCATTTTTAAACAATATTTGGGTTAAATAAAACTACCCAGCAAACATTTAACCCAACCGCTGGGTTTGTCTATTTTTAACCCAACTTGGGTTGTTTTTAACCCAGCATACTGCGCGTGAAACAATCCTGCATGGAGACTCAAGCTTCAAAAACAGATGCACTTTATTTTAATCGTGTGAAAATTGTGTCGTGCATTTGGATTTTAAATTAAAAAAAGAAACTTTGAGCACGTGTCATATAGAAATAAAGCGCGCGCGGCTCAATGTGAACTCAATTTGCATTCAGTCTAATTAACCGCGTCATATTTCGTGTCGCATCTGAATTCAGATGAAGGTTTGATCCGCTTTATAAACGAGCTCTCAGAACCGCGCATGCAGATGAAGAAGTCTCGCGGGCCCGGGAGACACATGTCCGGGTTGAGATGATGAATGTGGGCCGATGGAGCCGATCGATCAGCGATCCGGAGTCACTCTACAAAACTATACAGCAATTAATTGTGTGTTGTCCGCTCATCCCTCATGAGCTGCTGCATTTATCGATGAAGATCACTCACTCCTCATCCTCGCGCGCTCATTTAATCCGACATGAGAGAGAAAAACGTTTAAAAAGGAAAAAAAAAAAAAAATCATTCGCGCGATTAATAAAGATCCCGTCTCAGTAAGTGTAATAATCATATATTCGATAGGCTACTTACTAATTATTAGATTTCATCTAAAATAAGTCGATTTAAATTTACACATTCACGTTTTATGAATATGGATTTTTTTTTTGTTAAATCCTATTTTAATTTCGGGTGTTTCGATGTCGCGCGCGCTGAAAGTTAATTTTCCCGCGTTGATAATAAAACAAAACATGAGAATTAATTGGATCGGAACACATTCTTTGGCCTAGTGGAAAAAACAGCTCGTTTTAATTAGATTAAAGCAGATGTATTATTATTATTATTATTATGAAAGCAACGCATATTTTCTAAATATCTTAATACACAACAGCGCATAAATTCACATTTTGTTCGACACTCCCAAAAAAAAATAACGACGATTCTGTTATTTATTTTCAAGAACCACATTTTAGTCCCTTTCAGTTATTTAAATATTTAATTATAAGTTTTTAATCGTGATGTTTTCCACAGATTTAGAGAATAAAAAGTTACCCTGATTTTTTCCCCTCATGACTGAATTCGCCGCGCTTTATTTCGATCTGTGTTTCACGCTTAAAAGCGCGCGTTGTTCGTCGTGGAGCTGAGGTGTGTGTGTGGATGAATGCTCACGGTTATTGGCGTCTCCGGTGTGGTTGTTGACCGGGATGATCTCCATCCGCTGCTGTCCGTACAGGTAGTAGTCCAGCTCCTCGGAGCTCAGCTTCAGTCGCGAGCCTTTATCGTTCTTACAGTTGGACGACAAACAAAGTTCTTTGGCGGGAGGCGCGCCGCTGTCGGAGCTCAGAGTCTGTCCGAACAGCGCGAGCTGACTGAGGGAGCGCGCGGGAGACGCGGCGGAGGAGCTCGAGGAGCTCGAGGAGCACGAGATCAGGCTGGGTCTCTGCAGGCGGAGGTTCTCCAGCGGCGCGGCGCTCTTCAGCGGGTTCTGCGGGAAGAGCTGCTGCCAGTGCTGGATGTAGGTCGGGTCCACTTTGAGGAAAGCAGAACCGCTGGGCTCGCTCGGCTTCAGCATGTCCGACTGTAACAGCAGCGCAGATGATGGATGGTGGACTCTCATGTGCTGCTCTTCACTGAGGAATCGCTCAACTTAAACATACGAGAAGCGAAGAAGTTCTGCGCCTCATGTTTCTGATAGTAATCGCGAGTAAAGACACACTTACCCTGTCAGAAGAGTCTGTGACTCCCGGACACTCACACCATCAGTGTTGACCGAGAGCCCCGTCAGCGCGAGCGTCCTCCCACTCTCACGCGCACCCGTCCTCCTCTCGCGCTCCCGCGCGGGCACGTGCCTCCGGACAGACAGACTCAGAGCAGAAGTGATGCTGAGCATCTGTTTGATTTATCCTTTTTGTTTTTTTTGTTTTTTTTTTTGGTAAGATAACCGCGTATGCTTTTTTTTTTTTAGTTCGCACAACACATCGGACAAAAAAGTCTTGTTTTTATAGTCGGAATAAAGTTGCCACACTCTTAAAAATAAACCTTCCAAAAGGGAGTTTTCGCAGTGAGGTTCCCAAACTAAAGGAACAAATTTATGAGACCCTTTCCACATGTCCGGGTTTCTCGAAACGGAAGTCGTCATAATATGGCGGTGAATGAATATTAAATAAATATTATTATATCTCAAATAGCAAAAGAAAAACTCAACGACAGCGTTTTCACAACTTTCAGAAAGAGGGAAAAATTAAAGAGAGATTGATAACCGCAGTCAGCAGAATTTACCGCCACTTTATTAGAAGCACCCTCAGGTAATTATTATTAATTATTTTTGTAATTTGATAAAAAATGAATACACTACTAAGTATCGTGTTATAAATGTATATATGTTTTTAAAAAAAATGAAAATATGAAAAACTTTGCCAGATTTAGGATCCTGATGACCGTTAAAACGCGTCATCGCAATAACGACTCCATTTTAAAAAATCTCCTCAGCTTTTTTTATGGAACCATCGACGCCGCAAACCTCACAAGCGTTATAGAATAACAAATTATTGTCAGCAATTTTGTATTTTAGTTTTATCTCGCTCGAAATGAGATAAAACTGTGACTATTCTCGGTTTCCCAGCCTTCCAGACGCTTGAGAAAGTTTCAGCTGTTTGGAAGCCGCTCTCTATCTGAATGTGGGGCATTTCACAGCAGAGGAGGGGTAAATGTTTTGACTGGCAACTTTCTGACAGGCCCATTCGTCATCCGGGGTCTCTGCAGATTGATAACGAAGCAAAACACAAACATAATCGTCTGAAAATGAATTCTTGTCTACAAATGCATTTCACCCTTTAAGAATGTGAGCAATAACAACACACAGATTTATTGTTCATTAGATTTCTTCACCAGGACATAACGTCTAAAAACCTGACGCAAATGACCTATCATTAAAAAATAAATTAAATCAATTAAACGCACTATTATTAGCTATTATTATTTAAATAACAATAACAAAATGTCAAATCTAACCTCGAAACAATTTATAGTTGTCATACTTCCAAATAACACTGCTGTTATGACAGTGTATTGGTGTTTTTATTCATTGATAAATGAGCGGTGAAATAAAGTGCACTCGAGGGGCCGCGGGATCAATACATTAACTGCCCAAATATATCATTTTCCGTGCCAAAAAAGCCGGATTATTAAAGCTTGAGCTTCATTTGTATATTTTGGAGCGCGAGGAAAGTGTTTAGGTGTGTCTTTCATTAACATAGACTGCTGTTTGACATTCACTTACACCCCGTGCATTTCTTGTTAATTAATTCCGCTGATGGCTGAAAGACAAATGAACGGCTGGTCTGACAGGAGTCCGATAAAGAATTCCGCCACCAGCGCCTCTTATTATAGTTTTAAGGTCACGGGTTGCTGAGTATATAATTCATTAATATAGACGTTTATTCAGATGGGAGTTGATGCTCGTCGTCGTGTTGTTGCAACTCATATTTATAATAAATTGCCTGCTAATAACCCGCACTGCAAATAAAGAGATTTATAGAAGTGCCGCGAGTGTGTTTTACATCAATCTATTAATGATGTAAAAGCGCTTTTGCTATTTATCCATGAACAAAACTCTTTTCGTGTCACTGAAAGAGAGATGTTCTGAGTGAACTCGTTCTGTGAGCATCGCTGTGGTTTAGGACACAAAAACATTTATAGTGTTTTTCTTTTCTCTGACAATGTTAGTAGAATAATCAGTTCTCAATAATGCTCGATTCACTCTAAAACAACTTGGGTTACTTTTTTTATAAAAGTCCTGGGTTGAGTGTTTTGGGTTATTTTTCCAGTGTTTGGGTCGTTTTTGTGGTACTCAGATCCTGGGTCAGACGTAACAACCCAGCGTTTGGGTCGTTTTTGTGTTACTCAGATCCTGGGTCAGGTGTAACAACCCAGTGTTTGGGTCGTTTTTGTGTTACTCAGATCCTGGGTCAGACGTAACAACCCAGCGTTTGGGTAGTTTTTGCGTTACACAGATCCTGGGTCAGACGTAACAACCCAGCGTTTGAGTAGTGTAACAAAGTTCTTAAGAACGGGAAGAAGGAGGCGGGAACCGGCGAAGTTCAACACATTTAATAATAAAATAAACAAACAATAACGGAAGTAGAAGGGCGGCAGTTCCTCACGGCGACTGCCGCCCACACCAACAAAATAAAACACAACATAACTTCCAGGCCTGGTCCTCTCTCGTCCTTCACTGTCGTCGCTCCTCCTTTATGCTTCCGGAGCTCCTCCGTGAGAGACACGAGACCGGTGCGCCGAGCACCTGAAGCTCGTTAACACTCGCGTCACCGGCCTCGCGCCGTTCCCTCACGGCTCTCGCCCGCCCTGCTCGTCACAAGTAGTTTTTGTGTTACACAGATCCTGGGTCAGACGTAACAACCCAGTGTTTGGGTAGTTTTTGCGTTACACAGATCCTGGGTCAGACGTAACAGCCCAGTGTTTGGGTCGTTTTTGTGTTACTCAGATCCTGGGTCAGGTGTAACAACCCAGCGTTTGGGTAGTTTTTGTGTTACTCAGATCCTGGGTCAGGTGTAACAACCCAGTGTTTGGGTAGTTTTTGTGTTACACAGATCCTGGGTCAGACGTAACAGCCCAGTGTTTGGGTCGTTTTTGTGTTACTCAGATCCTGGGTCAGGTGTAACAACCCAGTGTTTGGGTAGTTTTTGTGTTACACAGATCCTGGGTCAGACGTAACAGCCCAGTGTTTGGGTCGTTTTTGTGTTACTCAGATCCTGGGTCAGGTGTAACAACCCAGCGTTTGGGTAGTTTTTGTGTTACTCAGATCCTGGGTCAGACGTAACAACCCAGTGTTTGGGTAGTTTTTGCGTTACACAGATCCTGGATCAGACGTAACAGCCCAGTGTTTGGGTCGTTTTTGTGTTACTCAGATCCTGGGTCAGGTGTAACAACCCAGTGTTTGGGTAGTTTTTGCGTTACACAGATCCTGGGTCAGACGTAACAGCCCAGTGTTTGGGTCGTTTTTGTGTTACTCAGATCCTGGGTCAGGTGTAACAACCCAGCGTTTGGGTAGTTTTTGTGTTACTCAGATCCTGGGTCAGACGTAACAACCCAGTGTTTGGGTAGTTTTTGCGTTACACAGATCCTGGGTCAGACGTAACAACCCAGTGTTTGGGTCGTTTTTGTGTTACACAGATCCTGGGTCAGACGTAACAACCCAGTGTTTGGGTAGTTTTTGCGTTACACAGATCCTGGGTCAGACGTAACAACCCAGTGTTTGGGTCGTTTTTGCGTTACACAGATCCTGGGTCAGGTGTAACAACCCAGTGTTTGGGTAGTTTTTGCGTTACACAGATCCTGGGTCAGACGTAACAACCCAGTGTTTGGGTCGTTTTTGTGTTACACAGATCCTGGGTCAGACGTAACAACCCAGTGTTTGGGTAGTTTTTGCGTTACACAGATCCTGGGTCAGGTGTAACAACCCAGTGTTTGGGTAGTTTTTGTGTTACACAGATCCTGGGTCAGATGTAACAACCCAGTGTTTGGGTAGTTTTTGTGTTACACAGATCCTGGGTCAGACGTAACAACCCAGTGTTTGGGTAGTTTTTGCGTTACACAGATCCTGGGTCAGATGTAACAACCCAGCGTTTGGGTAGTTTTTGTGTCACACAGATCCTGGGTCAGGCGTAACAACCCAGTGTTTGGGTAGTTTTTGTGTTACCCAGATCCTGGGTCAGACGTAATAACCCAGCGTTTGGGTAGTTTTTGTGTTACACAGATCCTGGGTCAGATGTAACAACCCAGCGTTTGGGTAGTTTTTGTGTTACACAGATCCTGGGTCAGACGTAATAACCCAGGGCTTGAGTTATTTATCGCGGGTATAGCGCCCTCTTCAGGAGAGATCAGTCTTCAGTAAAATACAGGTTTGTGTACGTTTTATTTTATCTAAAAATGTTATTATTCTGTATATTGTTTAATTTCATGCAAAGCACCGAAACGAGTGTCTTTTCACGTGATGGAAACGCCTGATGCCGTGCTTAAAATGTTATATTTTTCAAAAAGATACAGATATAAATACTGCGGATGTTAAAATATGTTCTCAGAACTGCACACTGATTATTTCTGGACGGTTATGGAGTCGGTCGCAGCATTATTCGATCTTCGGTCTGAAGTTCATCTCCGGCACGCTGGAAACAACAGACTCGAATTACTTCTAAATGTTTCATTTTTACTTCTAACGTGTGTAAAATGAGCTTAAATGCAGGCAACATGTATTCAAAACGATATAAAATAAAGGAATTATCATGCAAACCAGTGGTTGTGTATTTTAAAGAAATTTAGAGGATTAAAGTTAATCTGTGAACATTAATTCATGTATGAAGTAAAAAAAACAAACTAGTTTGTAAAAATGAATCAACCTGTTATTCTAGATTAAACAACCCATTTTAAAGAGAGTAAAATTAACCCTTTATGTACCCAGCCCTTGGGTTAATACGATATAAAAATAATCTGCACTACATTCAGTTTTGCTCAATATTAATTTATATATCTTGCATGTACGGCTCATTAGCATGAACTATAATGATCTACATTGAATATTTAAATGTGTCACGCTGTCATTCCGTCAGAGGAGGCGCTCTAGAGCATCACCAGTCCTCTCATCTGCATTATCACTATCACCATTTTATATAAACGCTGTTCTTGTGTGCAACAAAAAAGGCACTTTAGTTTGATTTAAGCAAACATCTCCATGATGTCTGGAGATTTTGTAGCTGATGCTTTAATGAAGCCTCAGACTCGAGTTCAACCTTAACTAGAACCACAGGAGCCCATTTCTGAGCCATCAGTGAAGACGTCAGTGTGAAGCAGATCTGAAGATGCCATCAGTGAGAGACGCGGCTCTTTCTCCGGCTGTCTTCCTCGATTCTGTTCAGCGAGTGAAGCTTGAAGCTCTTTGAGTCGCTGCTGCTCCAGTGTCTTCATACGCCTGTAACACATCCTGACAGGACATCAGTCGCCAAACACACGCTTTACGTGTGGAGCGTGTGAGGAACCAAACACTCACCCTCATGCATGATGGAACATGAGTCTGAAACCATCAAATATGAATTCAAATAAATGAATAAATGTGGTGTTTGTGATGTCATTAACAGCTGATGTCCGTCTGAATCATCTTGCAGGATCTCTGAAAGGAAAATACGCAGTGATTCATGCTTTAAAAGAATTTTTCTTGAAAATAAAGGTTCTTTATTGGCGTTGATGGAACCTTTAACATCTAAGGAACCACTTTATAGAGGAAAAATGTGCTTTAGATTTTATAAACATGTTCTTCACACTAAGAACTGATCGCTGAAAGATTCTCTGAGGATCTCTAGGAACTATTTTTAAGAGTGCGTGTTTCCTTCAACCATTTACTTTCCTGTATAATAATGCGCATGTCAGTCTGGTCTCTGTATTTTCTCTGTGAGTATTTTCCTCCTCACATCTGTCAGTATGCACTGATCTCAGACCTGCAGGAAGTAAATATACTCACAGAAGCGGCACATTCGAGTCAATTTCACTGGGTTTCCCCGTAAAAACCAGTGCAGAATGAAATAAACGGTAAAATTGAGGTCGGAGCCAATGATTAGAGCGGCCGTCAGCACCGAAGCCATTACAGCGAGTCCTCCAGGGGCCGAGCCTGAGATGAGCTCTGGTGCTTTACATGGCGGCGTCCAGCAGTTTAATGAAGCGCCACTTGACCCGATTAAGGGCCCGCGGCCCCAGACTGAGAGCTTGAGGAACGGCTGCGGAGAATAAACCAGACTCAAACAGCCACCAGATATAAAAGAAAGCAAACAAAACATTCACAGCGACGCCATGGAACCAACATTAAAGAACCATTTGTCTTCTTTGAAGAACATTTAATAATGTTCACTCTTAAAGGATTCGTTCACTGATCATTCACTCTCCTCCATCCGAGATGTTCACGTCTTTTTTTCTTCAGTTGAAAAGGAAATTGAGGAAATTTTTCTCCATATAGTGGACTTCAATGGGGTTCAACGGGTCCAAATGTCAGTTTCAGTGCAGTTCTACATGATCCAGACGAGGAATAAGAGTCTGATCTAGAGAAACCATCGCACATTTTATACTAAAATAAACATTATATACTTTTTAACCACAAATGCTGGTCTTGCACTGCTCTGATGCTCCACACATCACGTCATCACGCTGGAAAGGTCACGTGACGTAGGAGGAATCAGAGTAGTGCAAGACCAGCATTTGTGGTTAAAAAGTATATAATGTTTATTTTAGTATAAAATGTGCGATGGTTTCTCTAGATCAGACTCTTATTCCTCGTCTGGATCATGTAGAACTGCACTGAAACTGACATTTGGACCCGTTGAACCCCATTGAAGTCCACTATATGGAGAAAAATCCTGGAAAGTTTTCCTCAAAAACCTTCATTTCTTTCCCGCTGAAGAAAGTAGAGTAGAGTAAATGATCAGGAGATTTTAATCCTAAACTGAACTAAACCTTTAAAAATGAAGGTTTTTTTATTGGCATCGATGGTTCCATCAAAAGCTTCAACATCCATCGAATCTTTTCATTGTATAATAGTGTTCGTCAAACGGTTCTTCTATGGCATCACTGCGAAAAAACCCTTTCAAAAGATGTCGAACGTTCTTCACTTCATTCAGTTTCTGCTGTTTTTTGGCATGGCAGAATTATTATTATACATTACAAACGTTTATAGAAATCAAAGCAGAATCACCAGAAACTTGCACAGATTAAAAAATGCTGGGTTAAAAACAACCAGGTTGGGTTAAAATGTTTGACCCAACCTGCTGGGTAGTTTTATTTAACTTCATTATTGATTAAAAATTACTGTATTTTTTGTTTAAAATGAACCCAAAATATGATGGAAATTAACATTTATTAACAAGTTTAATAATTAAAAATAAACAATAAACATAAATTGCTTATTAATAAATGTCCACCATTTGATTATTATTGTTGCCTCTATTAATAATGTCAGATTTCCAACATATTGTGGGTTCATTTTAAACAATAGTTGAGTTAAATAAAACTACCCAGCAAACATTTAACCCAACCGCTGGGTTTGTCCATTTTCAACCCAACTTGGGTTGTTTTTAACCCAAATTCTTCCATCTTAAATGGCGGATCACTAGTGTATTTATGTTTCTGTACAGTAGTTTTCATCCTTTGTGAACGGATGTGTTGTCAGATGAGGTGCGCGTGCACGTCGCAGGGTTTCTTTTAGTGAATTCCTCAGACATGGCGCGCGCGCCCCGGAGGAGGAGCGTCACGCAGGAAGACGCGCGCGCCGCTGAATGCTGTGATTCTCGTCAGTCAGACGCGCGCGGCGCTCATCATATTCAGAGATGTTCCGGCCTCAGCTCTGCCGCGCATTTACTCTCTTTTATTTGCCGTTTTTATGCAGCGCCATTGATTTTAAAACGCGCACGGGACCGCAAGTAACGGACAAGGTGAGGCGCGCGTGCAGCTGCCGCATTTTCCGCGAACCGAAGCGCGACGCGACGCGTCCTGCAGCATCGCAGCGAACTGCAAAACAGTCATCCGCCCACACACACGCGAATTGAACCTGCGGTGCGTCAGTTTTAGTCGTTTAAAGCGTTGACAGATCGTTGTGTTGTGCGCATGCGTGTTTGTGAATGCGTCTCTTCATTCCATCTCGCATTTACACGAATATTAACATATCGAATATTTTCGAAAGTTAAAAAATATATATTCTGCTCTTTTTTCATTCCATATTTATTTATATACACACACACACACGCTGATATATATAAAGCACACACACACACACACACACTGAACTGTCAGCTCAGGTGTGTTCTGCTCTTCTTCTGTGGTGTCTTTGAGCTGCAGGTGTTTTTTGACATCACTGTTGGAGGACACGAGGTTGGCAGGATCGTCATCGGGCTGTTCGGAGAAGTCGCTCCTCTGACCGTGCAGAACTTTGTGGCTCTTGCCACAGGAGAGGTAGATCTCACCTTCACACACACACCTGTGGAGATGCAGGCGATGCTCTGGCTGACTCCTCTCCTCTCCTCCTCAGAAGGGGTTCGGCTACAAAGGCAGCAAGTTCCACCGTGTCATCAAGGACTTCATGATCCAGGGAGGCGATTTTACAGCTGGAGACGGAACCGGCGGTGAGAATAAGACCTTCTTCATCTCTAGGATGCGCTGAGGTTTGGAAATGAAAATCTGTAGATTTACTCCGTCCGTGTGACTTTCTTTCTTCTCAAACACAAACAGATGTTTAGGGGGAATGTTCACGTCACCGATTAAAATGTGCAAATAAAATAATTGAGGTATGATTTATATGCACTAATTTTCAGTCGGAACTGCGAGATATAAAGTCAGAATTACAAGATATAAAGTCAGAATTGGGAGATATAAAGTCGGAATTGCGAGATATAAAGTCGGAATTTGGAGATATAAAGTCAGAATTGGGAGATATAAAGTCAGAATTGGGAGATATAAAGTCGGAATTGTGAGATATAAAGTCAGAATTGTGAGATATAAAGTCGGAATTGGGAGATATAAAGTCGGAATTGGGAGATATAAAGTCGGAATTGTGAGATATAAAGTCGGAATTGTGAGATATAAAGTCAGAATTTGGAGATATAAAGTCAGAATTGGGAGATATAAAGTCGGAATTGTGAGATATAAAGTCAGAATTGTGAGATATAAAGTCAGAATTGGGAGATATAAAGTCAGAATTGGGAGATATAAAGTCAGAATTGGGAGATATAAAGTCGGAATTGGGAGATATAAAGTCGGAATTGCGAGATATAAAGTCGGAATTGGGAGATATAAAGTCGGAATTGGGAGATATAAAGTCGGAATTGGGAGATATAAAGTCGGAATTGCGAGATATAAAGTCGGAATTGGGAGATATAAAGTCGGAATTGGGAGATATAAAGTCGGAATTGGGAGATATAAAGTCAGAATTGGGAGATATAAAGTCAGAAATGCGAGATATAAAGTCAGAAATGCGAGATATAAAGTCGGAATTGCGAGATATAAAGTCGGAATTGCGAGATATAAAGTCGGAATTGGGAGATATAAAGTCGGAATTGGGAGATATAAAGTCAGAAATGCGAGATATAAAGTCGGAATTGGGAGATATAAAGTCGGAATTGCGAGATATAAAGTCGGAATTGCGAGATATAAAGTCGGAATTGGGAGATATAAAGTCGGAATTGTGAGATATAAAGTCGGAATTGTGAGATATAAAGTCGGAATTGTGAGATATAAAGTCGGAATTGTGAGATATAAAGTCGGAATTGTGAGATATAAAGTCGGAATTGTGAGATATAAAGTCGGAATTGGGAGATATAAAGTCGGAATTGGGAGATATAAAGTCGGAATTGGGAGATATAAAGTCGGAATTGGGAGATATAAAGTCGGAATTGGGAGATATAAAGTCGGAATTGTGAGATATAAAGTCGGAATTGTGAGATATAAAGTCGGAATTGGGAGATATAAAGTCGGAATTGGGAGATATAAAGTCGGAATTGGGAGATATAAAGTCGGAATTGTGAGATATAAAGTCGGAATTGTGAGATATAAAGTCGGAATTGTGAGATATAAAGTCGGAATTGTGAGATATAAAGTCGGAATTGGGAGATATAAAGTCGGAATTTGGAGATATAAAGTCGGAATTGGGAGATATAAAGTCAGAATTGGGAGATATAAAGTCGGAATTGTGAGATATAAAGTCGGAATTGTGAGATATAAAGTCAGAATTGGGAGATATAAAGTCGGAATTGGGAGATATAAAGTCGGAATTGGGAGATATAAAGTCGGAATATGGAGATATAAAGTCGGAATTGTGAGATATAAAGTCGGAATTGGGAGATATAAAGTCAGAATTGGGAGATATAAAGTCAGAATTGCGAGATATAAAGTCGGAATTTGGAGATATAAAGTCAGAATTGCGAGATATAAAGTCAGAATTGCGAGATATAAAGTCAGAATTGGGAGATATAAAGTCAGAATTGTGAGATATAAAGTCAGAATTGTGAGATATAAAGTCAGAATTGCGAGATATAAAGTCAGAATTGCGAGATATAAAGTCGGAACTGCGAGATATAAAGTAATAATATCGGCGTAATCACTTTCAGAACGATTTTTTCCAGCTGGTGAAAGATAAACACAACGACAGCCAATCAGAATCCATCCTGCTTCAAACAGCTCCAGAATTTAAAGTGACAGAGTATAAAACTGCCGCTCGCTTATAATAAACAGAATATCATCTGCTGGCATTAATGCCAATATTTTATTTTTTTAATTTTTATTTTAGTTATTTTACTACAAAACATTCATCAGCCAAAAATAAAAGTTCTCAAAATGTTTGTTAAATGACAAAACTATTTTTGGAATCCGATTGAGAAAATAGTGCGATCCAAGCATTTCCATGCTCTGTTTTTCTCTGTTGATGGCATTATTTCAGCTCTACAGCTCTTTCAATCCCGCTCCATGTGACTCCAGTCATGTGACAGTTTCGTGTGAGAAATTTAAAGCGGTTCTATGCAGAATTCAGAAACCCTTGTTATTAGCGACACCGGTGGCCGTTAAGTGAACTGCAGCATCAACTTACTGCAAAACTTTTAAGTTTCGTTACAAGCGGTTCACATTGAGATTAATACTTAAACGTGCTTTTTGAGTAAGAATTTGAGTAAATATTCACGTAATGTATCGTATATTGAAGAGTTTAATATGCTCTTCCTCACACAAAACATTGATGATCTGTGATAAATGGCAGAGACTCTCATCCTCGGTTCTGTTTCAGGAAAAAGCATCTATGGAAACACGTTTGCGAACGAGAACTTCAAGCTCAGACATCTGGGTCCAGGTTGGGTCAGTATGGCGAACGCCGGGCCCGACACCAACGGCTCTCAGTTCTTCATCACGTTAGCCAGAGCGCCGTGGCTGGACGGAAAACACGTGGTCTTCGGCAAAGTCTTGGAGGGGATGGTATGATTCCTGATAACACACACACTTTATGATTTCAGACGGAAATTAACTGCACAATTTTGGATGAATAAATCAAAAGTAGGGCTGCACATTTAATCGTATGGAGATATTCTGTGAATATGGATTTGTTTTATTATTTTAATGTTCCTTGAGGTTCACTCATAATGTTAATATTTTTTGCACACACACACACCAAACCTTCACAAACTCAAAGGTCTTCACTGCAACCCGCCAAAATAAAGTTAGGTTTAACGTTAAGAAATTATGTCAGAAAAATATTACTAATGTACAGTAAGTAACTTTATAGATCTTAAAATAAAAATAAAATTATTAAAACTATTTTTAAAGGAATAATCACAAGACCAACACTAATAATCACAATCATAATTTTTATTACATGTTTTATTTTTTAATAATGTTGTGCAGCACTTTGTTTGTTTGTTTGTTTACTTGATTACATTTTTTAAAAGATTAAACTGTTCATTTGACAATTTTGTAAATTTGCTTTTAATTATTAAAATTTAATTAATTAAAACCAAAAGAATTAAAATGAAAACAAATTAAAAAAAAAACAAGAATTTCTGAAAAAAGAAATAATTTCATGATATTATTGTTAAAAAAAATCATTAAATTATTAAGTTGTTAAAAAAAGAATTTCTGAAAAAAATAATTTCACAGGGATCTATTATTGTTCAATAAATACATAAACGATTGAATTAAATTAAAATTGAATTCAAACTGAAAAAATAAACCACAGAGTTTGGTAAAAAAAAAAAAAATACAACAAACAATAAAAAAATGTGTTGTTCAATTTATTAGATAAGCTTTTTAAATATTAAAATTGAATTAATGGACCATTAAAATGTAATTAAAATGGAAAAAATAAAGAATTTGAGAAAAAGTAAAAGAATTTCTAATAGGGCCATATTATTGTAAAAAAAAAAATTTTAGTTATGCAAACAACAATTTATTAAACGTTTAAGTTTCATGATTTAAATTAAGCTTTTATTTTAATTTTGTTTAATTTAGCCATTAAAATGGGGGAAAAATTAAAAAACAAAAAGCAATTTGGAATAAAAACAGATGTTTTTTGGGATGTTTGCACATCTGTTTGTGAGTGATGTCACTCATCAGCGCTGTGTGTGTGTGTGTGTGTGTGTGTGTGTGTCTGTGTGTGTGTGTGTGTGTGTGTGTGTGTGTGTGTGTGTCTCAGGCTGTGGTTCACACCATTGAGCTCCAGGACACGAACGACCGGAACCTGCCGTACACCGAGTGTGTGATCGTGAACAGCGGGAAGATCAAGGTGAAGGAGCCGCTGGTGGTGGAGGTGGAGGGATGGTGAACCACGTCAACATCCTCGTATCTCAGTCGTCATGTGTGTGTTTTTCTCCCTCATGTCGTCACTATACAGGCACTTCCTGTCAGAATCGTGTCAGTCCGTACGTGACGTGATCTCATGTGAAACGGCCAAAAGTTGATGTTTGTCGACGTTAACCCTCTCCTCACTGCAGCACTTTATGATTTACTCTAGTTTAACTGCGAGTGTCATGAGAGACAGACTTCTGCTCGAAATCTTCATGATTTGAATTATGAATTTTGTTTCTAATGACATTAGAATAGTTAGAATCGTCTGTATTTAAATGCATGTCAATTTGGTTCATTTTGACCTTGTAGTCTGATTTGCATTTTTATTTAGAAAGTAATATGTGTGTGTGTTCATATATATAATATACTACCATTTAAAAGTTTAGACGTCGGTGAGAACTTTTTAAAATAAATGACTGCTTTTATTCATCAAGGATGCATTAAATTGATCAAAAGATTCTGATTCAAATAAATGCTGTTCATGTGAGCTTTACATTCATCAAAGAATCATGAATAATAAAATGTTCAGTTTTCAACACTGATAATAATCATAAATGTTTGTTGAGCATCAAATCAGAATGATTTCTGAAGGATCATGTGACACTGAAGACTGCTAAAAAATTCAGCTTTGATCACTGGATATAAATTACACTGTACTGTATATTCACATAGAAAACTGATGCTTTACATTACAATAATATTTCACATTTTTACAGTATTTTTGATCAAATAAACGCAGCCTTGGTGACTCTTGAATGGTGTGTGTGTGTATAAACATTACGAATTAAATGAAATACTCAAACCAGCAACTGACTGGACGGTGAAAATGTTCAGTTTTCATTCCGATCAGGAACGTGAATTAACGTCATGTTGACTTTATGATGATGTAATACATTAATGAAACCATTTCGAGATTTTGCTGCCGTCTCAAAATAAAATACTTTTCTGCTGAAAGTGATTAAAATGCTTTATTTCTTTATGAACAGCATGTGATTGTTGATCTCACCTTGTTTCCATGTTGTGATGATCACAAACGTCAAACCAGGATCAGGACCGGAACAGAATCCTGGAGAAAAAGTCGGAATATTCACAATCAGACATTAATCTGTGCCTTAAGTTCTAATAAACAGCTGATATTCCATTAATATTCATGCTAATAACTAACTAGTTAATAGTGAGAATTGGACACTAAATTTAAGTGTTACAAATATTTGTTTACATTCTAAAAGTTGGAACTTCTTCCTGAGTCTCTCCATCAGTTTGAACACTTTCCTCATTTTGTCTGCGTGAGATTCTCCAGCTTTGTTGTTGTTGAGCTGTTAAAGCTCCGCCCTCTTCTGGAGCAGCAGCTCATTTGCATTTAAAGGGACACGCACAAAAACACCCAAATTCGACAAGCGATAATAAATGATCTTGAGCTGAAACTTTTACTTGACATCTTGTGAAAGAGGCATAACAGATCCCCTTTAATACAACTTCTAATTAATAAATACTGATATTAACTAAGATGAATAAATGTTTTAAATATACAGTAGTGGTCAAAAGTAGGAAAATTGACCCTTTCTTCAAATATTATTTAAAATATGTTCAAGATTCTGCAGTCAGTTATGATAAAAACATGACGAATTGTGCGACAGAAATGATTTTTTCTGTGCATTTTGCATAGTGAAATAAACGTGCGGCTGTAGTTTGACTTTCGCTGTAGTTTTCCGGTGTTTTACTCGGTTAAAAGCGGCACAAACTCACGGATCCGCAGACGTGCCGGCGCTGACGGCTCCGCTGTGACCTGTTACAACATCTCCAGCCAACAAGTGCAGCTCTGAAGAGCTCTGGGAGGGAATTTCAGCGAGACGCGGAGAGCCGCTTTGGAAAATAGCAGCGAATCGATGGAGGAGCCGTCCGGAGCTGGAAGTGTGTCCGGCGTGGAGGTGAGCGGAGATGACAGGCTTCATTATCAGCAGAGCCGGAGTCCCTGAGGAGCGCTCCTGCTGCATGATGGGACAGTTCGCTGGAAAGGTCAAGAGCAGACAAATCAGCCTGGCAGAAACCATCTGAAACTGCGCCTGATAGAGGCAGACCTGCAAACAATGATGTTCTCGCTCTAAACACTCTTAAATCAAGATACGTTTACTGGAGGAGAGAAATGACGGAAGAAATTAAGAGTTTTTTAATGAAAAATGAAGTGAGATTATTTTTCTGACTATATACTAATGTTTCTATGAGCTCATCACTGTTGACTTCACATTAACGTTTTAACGCATAAACATAATCCATAAAACGTGGTCTGCTTTTATATAATAATAGCAGCGCTGCATATTGATCCGGCGGCGTCTGAGCGCGCTAAAGTCTCCGGCCATCTCCGCTGACAAGAGAATCATTTACAGATCTCCTCTCAGTTTCTGCCGTATTGACGTCCCTGTAATGACACGTCTAACCCTGTGTAACTCTGACAATTATTACCCAGAAGCTCCCGGTCCTGCAGGTCTTTACAATTAGAGGCGGAATCATCGCGCTGACGAATCTGACACCTCGACACACTTCTGCTTCTGTTCACTTCACACTTTTACTTAATATTTCATTTTACGCACACTATCGGTTAAAAAGTTTGGAATAATTACGATTTTTTTTTTTTAGTGCGTTTATTTGATCTAAAACACTGTAAAAAATGTGAAATATTTTTCTCATGTAAAATAACTGTTTTCTATGTGAATATATATTAAAATATAATTTATTCCAGTGATCAAAGCTGAATTTCAGTCTTCAGTGTCACATGATCTTCAGAAATCATTCTGATACGATGATTTGATGATCAACAAACATTTATGATTATTATCAGTGTTGATATTTTTATGGAAACTGTGGCACTTTATTTCTCAGGATTCTTTGATGAATAAAAAGATCAAAAGAACAATTTATTTAAAATACTAAAAATCATCTATGCTGAATAAAACTATTAATTTCTTTAACCCCAAACTTTTGAATAGTGATCTATCAATGTTTTCAACACTGATAATAATCATAAATGTTTCTTGAGCATCAAATCAGAATGATTTCTGAAGGATCATGTGACTCTAAAGACTGCTAAAAAATTCAGCTTTTATCACTGGATATAAATTATATTTTAACATATATTCACATAGAAAACAGATGATTTAAATCACAAAAATATTTCACATTTTTACAGTATTTTTGATCAAATAAACGCAGTTGAGCAGAAAACACAATCTGTTTTGCAGCCACAGTCTATAAAAGCATCAGTCGGGTCATTAAAATTACAATCAAGTTTCGTTTGCGGTGCAAAAAATCCAACTTTCAACATTATTCACGGTGAACAAGTCAAAACTACTGCGGAACAAAAAGCCCAAATTCAGCAGCGCCGAAGCAATCGGCTCTAAAAATGTGTCCGCGGCCCCAGAAATCAATATCGCCGTCTCTTTACTCGGAGAAGACACCTGCTGGACAGCATTGATCGTCCCTTCAAGCCCTCTCAGCGGCTTCCCGCTACGCGTCACCAATTGTCTGCCTTTTTCTCTTTGCCCGTTAAAATATGGTCACAAATTTACAAAAGGGACTTGTTCTCTCCGACCCCGGCGAGGTACCATCACTCAGTGGAAAAACATTGTGAAAATATCAAAGGGAAGCGCGCTGCGACAGGGGAGAGGTATAAACAGCGTAATGATTTCCCCAGAGTTTCTGCCAAGAGCCGGTGTCACCCGAAAGAGGAGTAAATGGTGACATATCCTCACTCAGGATCCCGGGGAAATCGAACACTGACATTCTTTTTAGGGCCCGAGCTCCTCATCAGCCAATTACCGCGGTAAGCGGAGAGCGAGAACGCCGCGGCCCTTCTGAGATTACGACCGCGCAACGCTGCCAAAACAGCCTCGGCCGCGCCGCTGCCCAGAGGAACTATTTATAAATGAACTCAAGCCGCTTCGGATCAAACGCCCTGCGCTTTTTTCCAAGCCAAAGACAAAGGAAAAGAAAGCGAGCTTCCAGTTGACAAAAAAGCCCTTAAACGCCCCGAAACGCCGTTGACAGAGTTTAGTCGCGCAGGATAGATGAACGCAGTTAGGCCGCTGATCAGGGCAATGTTTAATCATTAAGATAAAGTGTTCGCGCCGGAGCCGTTGTGGTAAATTTATGCATAGCGCCACATTCATCACGGCCTCAGAAGCCAGAAAAGAAAGTGTTGCTTAATAAATCAGCCGGTTTGAGGAGAATCGCCTGCGAACAGCTGTTTGAATGCATATTCCCAGCAGCACTAATCATGCCGCCGGTGGTCCGAGCGCGACAAAGAAGTTCGGTCTGGGGGCAAATGAAAACAGATTGCCGCGTCTGAAGATCTGATGCTCTCTCCAAGCCCTCGATGTGGCAGTTTTACAGCCGGCCTCTCTGTATTTGTCTGGATAATGTGAGCTCTCCTCTCTCGGATGTGTGGGAAGGGCTCGTTCTCGGCTCCCTCTGAAACTAATTAGCGCTGAAGGCCGGGGCGCGGGGAGCGCGGCGACGCGGAGACGCTGGAGCCGCGGCGGAGGCGGTTCGAGCTTCAGAGGGGCAGTCACCCCTGAAACAGCGGCTGCCGCGGCACGGCTAACCTGATCGCCTCATTATCGCCGGATAACTGTATGATGATTTCCAGTCAGTCACTCGGACGCTCCTTCGGGTTAATCGCCGGACCGCATTCACAACAACTTCAAGTATCGTTTACTATCATGTCAGCTTCTGTGGAACACAAAAGAATGATTAATCAAATTACAGTCATAATATTTGTATAAGCAATGTTATTACACTGGAAAATGATTAATAGTAAAAACAAGCCTTTTTTGCATAAAAAATTTAAATCTAACACCGTTTAGTTGATCCTCCCTTCGAAATTAATATTTCAAACAAATTTCTAAAGCCTCTAAATTATAAACATGATCAAAACCCTGCAGTCGCACACAATCTGATTGTACGGTGGCCGAGAGAGCTCAACGCGCTGCAAATAAGAAAACACATGCAAATAAAAAAAAGCACATGCAAATAAAAAAAACACATGCAAATAAAAAAACGCAAATAAAAAAACGCAAATAAAAAACATGCAAATAAAAAAAACACATGCAAATAAAAAAACATGCAAATAAAAAACCACATGCAAATAAAAAACAAACAAATAAAAAAAACACATGCAAATAAAAAAAACACATGCAAATAAAAAAAACACATGCAAATAAAAAAACATGCAAATTAAAAAAACATGCAAATAAAAAAAACACATGCAAATAAAAAAAACACATGCAAATAAAAAAAACACATGCAAATAAATAAAACACATGCAAATAAAAAAAAATACATGCAAATAAAAAACACATGCAAATAAAAAAAATACATCCAAATAAAAAACACATGCAAATAAAAAAAGCACATGCAAATAAATAAAACACATGCAAATAAAAAAAAATACATGCAAATAAAAAAACACATGCAAATAAAAAAAATACATGCAAATAAAAAACACATGCAAATAAAAAAAGCACATGCAAATAAATAAAACATGCAAATAAAAAAAAAATACATGCAAATAAAAAACACATGCAAATAAAAAAACACATGCAAATAAAAAAAAACGCATACAAATAAAAACAAAACGTGATCATCAGTTTGACAACACATGTGCTGCAAATCCTCACAACACATGCAAACACAAAAACGCGCTGCAAATACAAAAACGCGCAGCAAACCACAACGGAAATGTTTCAAGGGGACCCCAAAAAGTGACGGACCCTACTAGACAACAGCACAAACTAAAAAATATTAAAATATATTATGTAGGCATGAACTCAATGTGTTTCACTCACAGAAAAGTGTTTTAATATGTGGCATTGTTGTTCACTCATTCAACTTTAAGAGATGATCATTTAATAATATTGGTTAATCATCTGTAGTGTACTAATGTGACGTCATCATAACGGCCGCCTGAGGCGCTCGACGACCACGTCATCTGTGAGCGTGAGCTTCTAACAAACTGAAAAACACTTTATTAGAAATAATAAATACATGAAACAATGTACAGTTGTTTATTTTTGTTTGCAGTTTTTATAGTATTTCATGATTGTGAACACATTGTGCACTCAAATGCCGTACACTATATAGGGATTAGTGAATGAGTGAAGGGTGAGTTGAACTGGTTTTGGACGCACGTCCTAGTAGGTCCGTCACTTTTTGGGGTCCCCTTGAAACATTTCCGTTGTGTTTTGTGCTCTTTGCAGCACGTTTTTGTGTTTGCATGTGTTGTGAGGATTTGCAGCACATGTGTTGTCAAACTGATGATCACGGTTTTTTTATTTGCATGTGTTTTTTTTTTATTTGCATGTGTTTTCTTATTTGCAGCGCTTTGAGCTCTCTCGGCCACCGTATGATTGATATTTTATATACTTTTTTATCAAGTAAAAGTGTTTTTGTACAAGCGTCCTTCAGCTCGTGTCTTTCTGCTGTCAAATCTGCACTGAATTCATCAAGTCAACGTGAAAATAACTTTGATATTGTTAATAATATTTCAGCTGGACGGAAGCAGGTTTACTTGATTATCCAGACATCATTTATTAAAAAAATGACGAGTATCATCAGGTTTATCATTGCATAAATCTTACAATGACATATTATTAACAGTTATTGATATTTATATTAGAGCGTTAACGCATGCGATTCATCTTTTCGATTTAATCATGTTAAAAATATTTAACAATTAACGCAGCTTCCTTTTTTCCGGTCATACTTTGGCTGGCGTTACATCGTATGATCGCAAGACTAACGAGAACGCCGTCTGTGAATGTCGTGTCATGTGACACAGAAAGACGCGCCAGTATCGAGTTCTCGTTCACACTCGAATAAACAATAACACAGAATCGTCATGAGATCAGTGTTAAGAGTCGAGGAAATGAGATGTCCGGCTGCTCTTAAAGTGACAGTAGCCTAATAAACCTGATGTCTGTCGTTAAGGTTACTGAGAAAATTGTAGCTTTAATAAGGATTATTAAATCTATTTTTATTAATCTATATTTAAATGATCATTTATGCAGTGACGACTGTAAAGTGTTTGAAAATGTCTGTATATTTCCTACCTGTTCGACAGGTAAATATGACATTTATTATTATAATGGGTTTATGTGAAGATTATTTTCGTTCACTTACATTAAAACTTATTTTTTTAAAGACTAATAAATGTTAAAATTGATAGCGTTTAGTTATACTGTAATGTCGAATGTCTATATTTAATATTTAGAAAGAGACATCAGTACAGTATTAGTATCAGTGAAACCATTTAACAAATAAACTGTCTTTAAGTTATTTCTACATCAATTTGGAGAGTAACTGTGAAATTATTACAATATAGAAATATTAAAAACTCCAATTTTTTAAATCATGATTAATTAAAGAAAAAATGTGTGATTAATTAGTTAATTTTTAAATCGATTGACAGCACTAATTTATATATATTTTATGTAAGTATCATCTATACTGTTATGAAGATCTCATCGATTCACATTACAAGCTTCAGAATTTCCAACGCTATCACATGACCAATCCGTACGTATTTTATTGGTATACGGTATTTTATTTTATATACGGTGGTTTATTCATATGAATTCATATGATTTGTCTAAACCCCAGTGACGGGTAGGTTTAGGGGCGGGGTTAGGGGCGGGGTCAGGAGTAGGTTATTCATACGAAATCATACGAATTTGGCAACTCACAAAATATGTACGATTTAGCAAAAAACGAACAAATTTGTATGACCGCAATCATACGACTTTGGCAACTTGCAAAATATGTGCGATTTAGCAAATAAACTTACAAATTCGCATAAGGTCGTTCGACCTCACTCGTACGAATTCATACGATTTGTCTAAACCGCAGTGACGGGTAGGTTTAGGGGCGGGGTCAGGGGCGGGGTCAGGAGTAGGTCATTCATACGAAATCATACAAATTTGGAAACTCACAAAATATGTACGATTTAGCAAAAAACAATGTACAAATTTGTACGACTTCAGTTGATTTGTCGACACCCCAGTAATGGGTGGGTTTAGGGGTAATTCTAACAAATTCATATGAATTTGGCGACTCGCAAAATACAATCGATTTAGCAAATAAACGTACAAATTTGCATAATGTCATTCGACCTCACTCGTACGAATTCATACGATTTGTCTAAACCGCAGTGACGGGTAGGTTTAGGGGCGGGGTTAGGGGCGGGGTCAGGAGTAGGTCATTCATACGAATTTGACATCTTGTAAATACGTACGATTTAGCAAAAAACGTACAAATTCGTATGACCTCACTCATACGATTTGTCTAAACCGCAGTGACGGGTAGGGTTAGGGGCGGGGTTAGGGGCGGGGTCAGGAGTAGGTCATTCATACGAAATCATACGAATTTGGAAACTCACAAAATATGTGCAATTTAGTAAAAAACGAACAAATTTGTATGACCGCAATCATACGTTTTTTGTGAAATCATATGTATTTTATTTTACGTACGAGGTAGCTAATTCGTATGAATTGCCGTGAGATCAGGTTGGAACTTCATCTTACTTTTAGCCCATATAAATATAAGCATCTGCAGTAAATCGCCAGTTTGGGCCTCTGAATAAAATCAAGCTGTTTTTCCCTCCACATTCTCTCTATATCAGCTTTTTTTTTTGTCTGAAAGCTCAATAAACGGTTTGATTTCTAAATCAGATTTTCTGCCGATTATTACAGTGACCGGTGAAGCCGCGGTGTTGGGACAGAGAGCGGAGGAAGGCTTCGGGATGGAGCGGGAGCGGACAGGCCCGTCCTCCAGCCTTCAGGACCGGATCAATAGCAGCTGAATGCCATCTGCTTGGGGCAGCAGAACGCCAGCGCAAGCCCGCGCCATGCATCTTCCACTATTGAAAGGTTATTTTTATGCAAGTAAACAATTCATCCTCTGGTCTCCACGCGTTCTGCTCATTTACCCGCTCGCGGTCGATAGCATATGCAAAACGGGCGGGGAAAAAAAATTGAATCCTAGGAGTGAAGCTGATGCCCAGGTGACAACTAATCGATTAGCCTCTCTGCGAAACTGTGACGTGCGGTCAGAGTGTTTTATAGCCGCTCATGCAAATCCGAGCCCCAACAACACAATTCTCCAAGCGCTCCTGAACTCTTTAACCGCTCCGAGCGGGAGATAAGACAGTCAGCGCGGGGAGAATCTACTTTTTAGCTTCAATTAATGACACCGGCGTGCCCGTCTCGCTCCTGTTTTTCAGCCGAACTGCAGGACGGACGCGTCTGACGGGACGATGATGCCGTCCGGGGGAGACGTGGATGTTTCCAGCGCACGCTCCGCCGGCCGCGCCGAACCCGTTACGGCTCCGCGGGGGATTGTTCGGCTCTTATTAGATTTTCTGCAGTCCAGCTATTAGTGATAAATGTACTGCTGCATTCACTGTCAAGTTAATCAATGCTGCCAAAGTTTTGTTGACCTAACAGCAATCTATAAAGCAAAGGCGCTCCATTTTTTACCCTGCCCGAACCGTGACAACTCTGTCGGCCCCTCGCTGCTCTGATACTCCTTCAAAGAGGCCGGCGCTTCACTTGAAGGGCTCTCGGCAAATTGAAATACTGTCTTTAAAAGCGGGGCAATTGCTGTGACGCCTCGCCTGTCAAAGAAATTGTTTAAAAACCAGAGTCGCTCAAACAGATCCAGTTTGATGGTTAAAACACTGGCAAATCGATAACTTCACAGATGATAGAACGTTGTCAAGTGTTAAAAAAAGGCGCCTTTTCTTTGACAACAAACCCCTTGTTTTCAGCAGCCGTGAGATCGAAAGGGCCGCGAGAAGATGAAATAAGAGCCGCGGCTCAAATGTATGGTTCTGTCAGCAGCCGTCCGCGGAAACAAACGACCGCCGCACACTTTCAAACGCAATTATGGCCTTATGAAATATGAATTTGCATTGATTTTTCCCGGCGTTTCCCATGATCATTCAGGTCTGTGCGTGAAATACTCGCGGTATAAATTATGAAAGAGAGCCTTCTGCTCCACAGAAACATATTCTGAGAACGTTTTTGCTATTATTATTGTTATTGTTATTATTATTACGAGCCTCCCCTCCACGGACGGACAAAACTCCTTCACAGGAAGCACAATTACTGCTGAGAGGGAGACGGAGGGCCGTAACCCGGCTGGAGAATACTGATTAACCTTTTTCAGGCCGTTGACAAATGAATTGCATCAAGCGTGTGCGACAGCATTTATCACTGCCCGACCACACTTAGAGTCCCGACCGGCCGCCGCAAAATAACAGGCTTGTGCTAATAAAAGCGAGCTGCGTGCCACAGCGCATTATGTCACCGGCCGAACCGCCTGACATCCGTCTTCTTTGATCCGGCACAGAAAACCAGAAGTCGCTTTCAGAGCCGCTGGATGTGAAAAAGACACAAACGCGTCAACGTATCGCCAAAAAAACGCATCAAAATTGAGTTTGTGCTTCAAACGAGAACAAATATCTGCCAATGGAGTCAGAAAAATAATCTTAATTCAAAGCAAAAACAAGATTATTTGTCTAATAATCTCAATTGATGTTTGTTCTTGTTGAAAAAATGAACATTTTGATTCATTTTTTCAGTAAACAAGACTTGATACCAAGTATATGTATTGATTTAAGAATGTTTTAGGCATGTGATCAGCTTCAGACAAAAAATGGAAAACATGACCTGCGCAATTATTATGTTTTTAAATTAATAAAGAAATATCTTTACACTTTACAGTAAGCTTCATTAGTGAACATGAACTAACAATGAACTGCAGCATTTATTCATCTTTGTTCATTTCAACATTTACTAATACATTATTAAAATTAGTTATTAAGATTAGTAGATACAGAAACAAATGTATTGATCATCATTAGTTCATGTTAGTTAATACTAATGTTTAACTAATGAACCTTATTATAAAGTTTTACTGAAATATCTTATTATTGCAATAATACACTATTGTACTCTAAAATTAAAAAAATTGTCTAAATAATAAAAATAATATCATATTATAATACAATATATGTTATAATAAAAGTATCAAGATTTGATATTATTATTATTATTATTATTTTACAAAACAACAGTAAAATTACAATATTAACATTTCTTAGCTTTCAAATGACATTATCGCTTCTCTTTGTTGACAACAACAGATTTATAAATGATTCTCATTGAGTTTGGGAAGATGGTCGGCGCACGTTGTGTTCCCAAACGCAAATTATAAGCGACTCCTAGACCAGATGTGCAAAAACAATCCGCATGAAAACGCGTCAAGAGCATGCCGAACCAACAGGTGGCGATATAACCCTAACCGTAAAGCCATATTGGCCAATCAGAAGCCTGGAAAAAAGGTCATTACTGGTTCCAGTTCTGACGTCACAAGCCAAAATCTCTGGTTTGGCCGTCGACTGGAGTTTCTAAAAATCTTCACCCTGGCGGGAGTTTTCAGACTCCGTGTGTTTGCGTGTGGACGAACGGCCAAACCGCGTAAGCTGCAGTTAGATTAATCAAAATACAACATTTTCTCAAATTTACATAATTCACATAGTTCATACTTTTTAGGGATGCACCGATATGAAAACGATATTCGGCCGATAACGGATCATTCTTTATATTTGAAAGCCGATAACCGTTATATTAGCCGATAAATCTAAATCCAAAGCCTGATTTCAAAAACAAAAGTTTCACCATTAAAAGCCAAACACATTTATGATTTTCTCATTATAATATTAGGTAGATTATATGACAGACATGTTGCATTTCACTGTATTTTTCTTTTTGAAGTGATTGATTCATGTGATTCAAAACCATCACGGTGAACAGTGAATCTGAAGTGTGTCAGCTGACGGAAATCATCCGTTATTTATCAAATTTAATATATCCGCAAAATATCTTATTGGGCCGATAACTATACCGATATTTGTGGCCGATATCTCTAATACGTAAATCTGTATAAATACGGAAAAATCACATCTCTGTTTGTACTGTAAAACAACTCAAAAATACTGAGGAAGTCATCGATTATCGGCTTTCAAATATAAAGAATTTTCGGCCGATAACCGATACTGTATTTTTCTTTTTGAAGTGATTTCAATCATATTTCAAGTGATTCAAAACCATCATGGTGAACAGTGAATCTGAAGTGTCTCAGCTGACGGAAATCATCCGTTATTTATCAAATTTAATATATATCCGCAAAAATTTTTTTATTGGACCGATAACTATAACATCCCAATACCGATATTTGTGGCCGATATATCGCGCATCTCTAATACATAAATCTGTATAAATATGGAAAAATCACATCTCGGATGTTTGTACTGTAAAACAACTCAAAAATATTGAGGAAGTCATCGATTATCGGCTTTCAAATATAAAGAATTTTCGGCCGATAACCGATACTGTATTTTTCTTTTTGAAGTGATTTCAATCATATTTCAAGTGATTCAAAACCATCATGGTGAACAGTGAATCTGAAGTGTCTCAGCTGACAGAAATAATCCATTATTTATCAAATTTAATATATCGGCCGATATATCGCGCATCTCTAATATGTAAATCTGTATAAATACGGAAAAATCACATCTCGGATGTTTGTACTGTAAAACAACTCAAAAATACTGAGGAAGTCATTGATTATCGGCTTTCAAATATAAAGAATTTTCGGCCGATAACCGATACTGTATTTTTCTTTTTGAAGTGATTGATTCATGTGATTCAAAACCATCACGGTGAATCTGAAGTGTCTCAGCTGAAGGAAATCATCCGTTATTGATCAAATTTAATATATCGGCAAAAAAATTTCTTCTTCGGCCGATAACAATACCAATATTTGTGGCCGATATATCGCGCATCTCTAATACGTAAATCTGTATAAATACGGAAAAATCACATCTCGGATGTTTGTACTGTAAAACAACTCAAAAATACTGAGGAAGTCATCGATTATTGGCTTTCAAATATAAAGAATTTTGGGCTGATAACCGATACTGTATTTTTCTTTTTGAAGTGATTGATTCATGTGGTTCAAAACCATCATGGTGAACAGTGAATCTGAAGTGTCTCAGCTGACGGAAATAATCCATTATTGATCAAATTTAATATATTCGCAAAATATCTTATTGGGCCGATAACTATACCGATATTTGTGGCCGATATCTCTAATACGTAAATCTGTATAAATACGGAAAAATCACTGTTTGTACTGTAAAACAACTCAAAAATACTGAGCAAGAACATAATTTTTCTCCTGCAAATCATTCGCAAACTCCTCTAATCCCTAATAATCGCTGCTGTAGTGATAAACGCTGTGACTGTGAATCATTTTGGCTGAACAATCCACAAAAGGTCACTCGTCTGACACGTTACAGTGCCATTTGCATCTGGCCGTGCATTTATTGACCTCTACGCTGAGCGTTTGCCATTAATGCCTTTCTGGGCGTGATGTGTTCACTCAGCAAACGCTGCGACGGTCAATTAACAGAGATCTCTAATTGCACCTCTATTCAACGCGCCTCCCGTTATTATGCGTCCTTCACCGCGCAGGAGCGAACTGTAATGAGGAATTAGAGGGAAACGGCCGTACAAATGATGATACAACTCGCACCCGACGCTCATCCATTTCCCCCGTTTGTTTTCTGCCGTATTTCTGCCGCTCTGAAAGCAGCGGCTAACAAGAACAAAGCCTCCCGCACTCGTGTCCACACACATTTTGGGGAAATAAGCCCGATCGGGTGCGAGGGAGAATTATTTTTCTTTATTAAGTGACCCGTGTCCCCGGAGATACAAAAGAAAGCAAACAATTAATCTTTTCCTATTGGTTGGGTGCAGAACGGGCTCGGGCCGGGATGAAGGCGGTCCGTACCTGTGGAGGGGTAATTAGGCCTGGCCTGGGGAATAAATGGATTCCAGCTTCAAGTGTGCTGAGCTTTCAGCCCGTGACAGCGAGCGCTTTCACCCCCACAAATAACATCTCCGCTGGAACCATCACCTATGACCAAAAACAGCAGAATAATTAACAAGATTCAATGTATTAATTGCTGCGAGCCATTAAAAATGGCCAGAGAAGGTGCATTAATTGCTGCTCCTAACAAAGTGTTTAATCAAATTAAGGCGGGACGTTCCGTTCACAGTCGGCTAAGCAGGAAAAGCTTCTGCCGGCCTGGAAAAAAACAACCAACATTATCAATAACGCTGGGAGCCGTTCGGATACGCTTTCTTTGTTTTAACACTTTAACTGATCTCGAGTTTCACTCCTGAAGCTTTAGGAGGGAAGAAACTGAATCCGATTTCTCTGGAACATCTCGCTGGGATAAATGTGAGAGATATATATGGACTGATGTTCAAAACATGATCTTCTTCCTCTTAAATCAAGATTCATTTACTGGAGAAGAAAAATGAGTGAGTTTGTGCTTAAAACAAGAATAAAAATCTGTGAATGGAGTCAGAAAAATAATCTGGTGTTCGTTTTGAATTAATCGTCAGATTTCTGTTCTTGTTTTCAGCACAAACTCACTTATTTTTCAGAATTAATATCTTCAGTCATTTTTCTTCTCCAGTAAATGAATCTTGATTTATGAATGTTTTAGAGAACGAGACAGAAACTCTGAGGAAGAGGAAGAGCATTTTTACATTTAGATTTCATCCTATACGTAATGTTGGAAACTTTAGTTTTCATTCATTTTGACAAAATATCTTGATGCATTAAAAACATGCAAATAATTGCATCGGTTCAGTTCATTTTATACCAAAAGTCCAGTTTTACCTCGTTTGTTTTGAGTCAAACCATCCGGTCGAAAACGAGGCAAAAATGCAGAAATGACGACCGATCTCATGGTCTCGGGTCAGACTGTGTGCGTTCATGCAAACGTTTACATGACCTTTGCCACTGGTCAAAATGATCCTCTTCATGTTTTGAGACACACGTGTGAAACATCCATTATTATCTCTTGTTTTTATTGATACACCCAACATGACATCCAGCTCCACTGTAAAGAGTTCTGTTTCCTCCTCTACAGCAGCAGGAATGAATCCAGATAGTGTCATATAATTATTCAGATGAATTACGAGGCATCAGAACCGGATCGCAAACTGAATATCAGCCATTTATTGGCCATGACATGAAAACAGTGTGAAAACCTCAGAGAGAGGCCGATCGGCTGACACACACATGTAGGGATGTTTCCTGACACCTCAACTTTCACTCCGACCTCCTGAAAGATCTCGGCTCGGCTGACAGATAACAGAGCGATCCGCGCTGTCCTACATTCCTGGGCCGGTTCTCCTAAAAACCTGTGGACTCAGGAGAGAGGAGCGCGGCCGAGCAGTGATGGATTCCAGTTATTAGCAGATCAAAAAGATGGATGGTGTCCTGCTCCACCCAATCAACATCATCATCTAGATCTATTTAAAGATAGCGCTTGTGCTAATCAACTTATTTAAGCTGCTGATAATATCAGAGCCCAGAATAATCTGCCGCTCTGAGCCCCGTCCCGGCGCCGATCGATAAAATCACTTGAGCCGGCGCAAAGCGAGGTAAGTAACGACTCTCCCGGTCATTAATATTATTTAACACTCTTCAGAGCGCACTTAATGAAGAAGAAAAACTAGAGGAAACCTCACCGCGAGCGTTACGACACTCACTCCATCCGATCGGAGCTGATGACGGACACCGGAGAACAAACTTCTGCCAATCACTGTCCTGTACACAAACACATCTGATCCGAGGAAAAGAAGGAAAGGAGATGATCTGAAACAAAAAAATCGGATTAAAAATTCATCTGGAAAAGGAGGAAACAGAAAAAGGAACATAGAAATAATTATGAATAATCTGGGGGGAAAAATGCAAAAATCAGGAAAATGATGGTTTGAAAAAAAAATTAGTTTATCTCAAAGATTAGTGGAAAACAGAAAAAGGGGGAAAATAGAAAAGAAAATAACCTGAAAAAAAACTAAAATGACTTAATCTGAATAACATTTTTAAAATAATAATTTAATTTAATTTAATCTGAAATGAAAAAACAAACAGTATAAACAGAAAAAAGGGGAAAAAATAATCTGAAAAAAAATCAAAACAACTAAAAAAAAAGAAAGATTGGGAAAAAAATAATTTATCTGGATTAATGCAAAAAAAAAGAAATCTGGAAACTGGTGGTTTGAAAAAAATCTGTCCAAAAAATAATGACTTAATCTGAAAAAATAATCTGAAAAAAATGCAAAAATACCTAATAAACTAATTTTTAAAATAATAATCACTTAATCTGAAATAATAAAAAACAGTAGGACACAGAAAAAAGGGGAAAAATAATCTGGAAAAAACCCCCAGAAAAATAATATGGGAAAAATCAGAAAAAGATAAAACAGAAAAAAGGGGGGAAATAATCGGAAAAAAATCAGTGCAAGTAGAAAAAATAAAAATTGGAAAAAAAGTAAAAAAAAAAAAAAAAAAGTCTGGGAAAAATTATCTGGGAAAAAAAAGAATTGAGTATGTAATAAACTGATGTTTTGAATAATTAATAATGTTCTAATATTATGAACTCATCAGTTCTTCATTAAATGATGGATGATCATATCTGTAAATTAACAGCTTTGTTTGTATTTAGAGTAAAACTTGATGTCAACATTAATTAATAGTATGAAAAACAAAATCATGTAAAGCAGAAAGAATAATCTAGGAAAAACAGGGGAAAAACAATTAATTCATAAAAAAATAAAATTCAATAAAAAAAATAGAAAAATGAATGAAAGAAAAAATAAATCAGAAAAAAATAGAGAATTGATTATCTAATTAACTGATGCTTTTGTACGATCATATCTGATTAACAGCTGTTTACATGTAAACATTGTCAAAATATAAATAAATAAATAAATAATCGTAAACAACAGTTTCAGACGCGTGAACACTAGTGAATAACTGAGCAGTCACTCGTCATGCGTGTCGTGCGTCACAGGAACCATTTACTACAGGTAAAAGTGTGTTTGGACTTCCTGTGCTCGCGGCTCTGGACAGGAAGCATTAGGAGCAGCTGGAGCTGAATGAAGACAAACTGAAGACAAGCCCAGTTTCCAGCAGAGCTGAAGCTGCTCACAAGATAAATACGGCGGGGCGAGCCTTCAGCGGTGATGAACGAGCCCTCGCGCCTCGCAGCCGGACCCGCGCAGCTCCTCAGGTGGAAAAACACCGTCACCGTGTGGATTTATAAACCTGTGCGGATCTGTTATTCTGCCCGGAGGAAGTCAAGGAGGGAAAAACACACGAGAAGTAAAGAAAGCATCATGTTAGGGTTAGAGGTCACTTCTGACCAGCGTTGAACAGAGACTGAAACGCCTCCTGGAATGAGGACGGGGAATCGTAGGAAGATGTGATCTCAGTCTCTGGTGTCTCTAGAAGTTTCAGCTCAAGATCATTTATTATCGCTCGTCAAATTCGCCTCTATTTGGGTGTGAGCAAAAACACGCCGTTTTTGTGTGCGTCCCTTTAAATGCAAATGAGCTGCTGCTCCAGAAGAGGGCGGAGCTTTAACAGCTCAACAACAACAAAGCTGGAGAATCTCACGCAGACAAAATGAGGAAAGTGTTCAAACTGGAGTCGAAACTGATGGAGAGCGAACAAAATGGCGGCGCCGTGGGTGGAAACATGCAGATTAAGGGGCGGTGATATTATAATAAGATCGCCTTCCTTCGTCACTAGAGGAATGAAATCTGAGCGGCTCGTTTTTTCACATGCTTGCAGAGAAAGGCTTGCCAAAACAAACTTACTGGTTTGTCCTTTTTCTCATTTTCTTGGTTGGTAGATGGACAATTATAACATTTAAACATGGAAAAAGTTTTTCATGACATAAACTGAACAATATCGTCCGCTGGTGAAATTTTGTTATGCTTTTAAAAGAGTCTCTTCAGCTCACGAAGGCTGCGTTTATTTGATCAAAAATACAGTAAAAATTGTGAAATATTTTTGTAATGTAAATCATGTGTTTTCTATGTGAAAATACAGTACAGTGTAATTTATATCCAGTGATCAAAGCTGAATTTTTTTAGCAGTCTTCAGAGTCACATGATCTTCAGAAATCATTCTGATATGATGATCTGATGATCAACAAACATTTATGATTATTATCAGTGTTGAAAACTGTGACAAACTACTATTCAAAAGTTTTGAGTTGAAGAAATTAATAGTTTTATTAATCAAAGATACATTAAATTGATCAAAAGTGTCATTTATAATGTTACAAAAGATTCTATTTCAAATAAATGCTGAACTTTTGAACTTTATATTCATCAAAGAATCCTGAGAAATAAAATGCATGATGTTTTCAACACTGATAATAATCATAAATGTTTGTTGATCATCAGATCATCATATCAGAATGATTTCTGAAGGATCATGTGACTCTGAAGACTGCTAAAAAAATTCAGCTTTGATCACTGGATATAAATTACTCTGTACTGTATATTCACATAGAAAACTGATAATTTACATTACAAAGATATTTCACATTTTTACTGTATTTTTGATCAGATAAATACAGCTTTGATGAGCAGAAACACTGCAGAATGACCCGCAACCCTCACATGTTCTTCAGAAAGAGTAAAAATTGAGTTTGAATGCTGTAAATGTGTTTTTCGGGGTGCAACAGCACAAGCAATTAAAGCGCAGATGCACAAAAAGCCTCGGTCCGTCCGTCCCACAGCGAGACCGAGGTCAACATCAGGTGCGCCGGCCACCCTAATTACAACCAAAAGACATGCGGCGGAGGCGTCCCGGGGTTCAGAGGTCAAAGGTCGAGCAGTGGGGGTGGGGACAGCCAACGGCCCGCTGCACGAGAAACATCGTTCAGCTTCTCTTTAATCTCTCCGATACACAGGAAGACTGAACGGAAACCGTCTAGACGACCTGCAACATCTTATTATCGGTCTGTGTAATTCCTCATCATTCCCGCGCGCTCCCTTCGGCCTTGTTTTTACCACGGAAACAGGTCTTCCTCTGGTTCAACAACTTTACCTGTTTACACTCCTGTAAAACAGAGCCGCTAAATTACTCATCGGCCCTCTCGAGGCAGACGAGTCCAAACAAAGCAGAGTTTTTTGCTCCGAGTCTAAAAATAAGCCAATGCTAAAGGTTTCCTGCGGCTCGTAGCCCCGCGGCCCTTAACCTTTCCCAAAGTTGTAGATGAAATGTCAGCTGGAGACCCTCAGGTATAAGTTAGCCGCCTAACCAGACAGCAGCACCATATGAATCACTGTCATTCTAAATGTAGAATCAGCAATTCTACAATCGTCCTATCTGGAAACATAACGGCGAGGAAGAGCCGCTCCATGAGCTCTGCTATTGATTTTTCTCCCAAACAAAGAGACTTTTGCAAATACATGATACATCATAATCATGTAATTTGTACCTTTGCGTCAACCGGGGAAACGCAACAAAGACGTGGACCTGTGCGAAAACGAGCGGTAGGGTCCGATTTTACTGGGAACTGACGGGAAATTGAACAAACGTCAGAAGTTTAGAGGAAACTTCAGGAGAGAAGCTTTACTGCGATATGTGATTCTGAAACTGTACACTCTAAAAAATGTTGGGTTGAAAATGGACAAACCCAGCATTTGGGTCATTTTAACCCAGCGATTGAGTCGTTTTAAACCAGCGATTGGGTCGTTTTAACCCAGCGATTGAGTCGTTTTAACCCAGCATTTGGGTCATTTTAAACCAGCGATTGGGTCGTTTTAACCCAGCGATTGAGTCGTTTTAACCCAGCGATTGAGTCGTTTTAACCCAGCATTTGGGTCATTTTAACCCAGCGATTGAGTCGTTTTAACCCAGCGATTGGGTCGTTTTAACCCAGCGATTGAGTCGTTTTAACCCAGCGATTGAGTCGTTTTAACCCAGCATTTGGGTCATTTTAACCCAGCGATTGAGTCGTTTTAACCCAGCGATTGGGTCGTTTTAACCCAGCGATTGAGTCGTTTTAACCCAGCGATTGAGTCGTTTTAACCCAGCATTTGGGTCATTTTAACCCAGCGATTGAGTCGTTTTAAACCAGCGATTGGGTCGTTTTAACCCAGCGATTGAGTCGTTTTAACCCAGCGATTGAGTCGTTTTAACCCAGCGATTGAGTCGTTTTAACCCAGCATTTGGGTCATTTTAACCCAGCGATTGAGTCGTTTTAACCCAGCGATTGAGTCGTTTTAACCCAGCATTTGGGTCATTTTAACCCAGCGATTGAGTCGTTTTAACCCAGCGATTGGGTCGTTTTAACCCAGCGATTGAGTCGTTTTAACCCAGCGATTGAGTCGTTTTAACCCAGCATTTGGGTCATTTTAACCCAGCGATTGAGTCGTTTTAACCCAGCGATTGGGTCGTTTTAACCCAGCGATTGAGTCGTTTTAACCCAGCGATTGAGTCGTTTTAACCCAGCGATTGGGTCGTTTTAACCCAGCGATTGAGTCGTTTTAACCCAGCGATTGAGTCGTTTTAACCCAGCGATTGGGTCGTTTTAACCCAGCGATTGGGTCGTTTTAACCCAGCGATTGAGTCGTTTTAACCCAGCATTTGGGTCATTTTAACCCAGCGATTGGGTCGTTTTAACCCAGCATTTGGGTCATTTTAACCCAGCGATTGAGTCGTTTTAACCCAGCGATTGGGTCGTTTTAACCCAGCGATTGAGTCGTTTTAACCCAGCGATTGAGTCGTTTTAACCCAGCATTTGGGTCATTTTAACCCAGCGATTGAGTCGTTTTAACCCAGCGATTGGGTCGTTTTAACCCAGCGATTGAGTCGTTTTAACCCAGCATTTGGGTCATTTTAAACCAGCGATTGGGTCGTTTTAACCCAGCGATTGAGTCGTTTTAACCCAGCGATTGAGTCGTTTTAACCCAGCATTTGGGTCATTTTAACCCAGCGATTGAGTCGTTTTAAACCAGCGATTGGGTCGTTTTAACCCAGCGATTGAGTCGTTTTAACCCAGCGATTGAGTCGTTTTAAACCAGCGATTGGGTCGTTTTAACCCAGCGATTGAGTCGTTTTAACCCAGCGATTGAGTCGTTTTAACCCAGCGATTGAGTCGTTTTAACCCAGCGATTGAGTCGTTTTAACCCAGCATTTGGGTCATTTTAACCCAGCGATTGAGTCGTTTTAACCCAGCGATTGAGTCGTTTTAACCCAGCATTTGGGTCATTTTAACCCAGCGATTGAGTCGTTTTAACCCAGCGATTGGGTCGTTTTAACCCAGCGATTGAGTCGTTTTAACCCAGCGATTGAGTCGTTTTAACCCAGCATTTGGGTCATTTTAACCCAGCGATTGAGTCGTTTTAACCCAGCGATTGGGTCGTTTTAACCCAGCGATTGAGTCGTTTTAACCCAGCGATTGAGTCGTTTTAACCCAGCGATTGGGTCGTTTTAACCCAGCGATTGAGTCGTTTTAACCCAGCGATTGAGTCGTTTTAACCCAGCGATTGGGTCGTTTTAACCCAGCGATTGGGTCGTTTTAACCCAGCGATTGAGTCGTTTTAACCCAGCATTTGGGTCATTTTAACCCAGCGATTGGGTCGTTTTAACCCAGCATTTGGGTCATTTTAACCCAGCGATTGAGTCGTTTTAACCCAGCGATTGGGTCGTTTTAACCCAGCGATTGAGTCGTTTTAACCCAGCGATTGAGTCGTTTTAACCCAGCGATTGAGTCGTTTTAACCCAGCATTTGGGTCATTTTAACCCAGCGATTGAGTCGTTTTAACCCAGCGATTGGGTCGTTTTAACCCAGCGATTGAGTCGTTTTAACCCAGCGATTGAGTCGTTTTAACCCAGCATTTGGGTCATTTTAACCCAGCGATTGGGTCGTTTTAACCCAGCGATTGGGTCGTTTTAACCCAGCGATTGAGTCGTTTTAACCCAGCGATTGGGTTGTTTTAACCCAGCGATTGGGTTAATGTTTGACCTGCTGGGTAGTTTTATTTAACTCAACTATTGTTTAAAAATGACTGTATTTCTTGCTTAAAATGAACCCAAAATATGTGGGAAATGAACATTTATTAATAATTTTTAAAGAATAATAATAATTTTTTTGGGGTTCATTTTAAGCCAGACATAGTCATTTTTAAACAATAGTTGAGTTAAATAAAACATTTTACCCATTGCTGGGTCAAAACAACCCAATTGCTGAGATTGTCTATTTTCAACCCAACTTGGGTTGCTTTTAACCCAGCATTTTGTACAATTTATTTTTGTCTCATGCATGTAATTTCAGTCAAATCAATAAAACAACCCAGCATGTTGGGTCAAGCTTTTAACCCAGCCAGCTGTATAAAAAACAACACAATGTTGGGTTTGTCCAATTTTGACCCAGCGCTGGGTTGCGGAATAACCCAAATTCTACACAAATTCAAAATACTACACTAAAAAAATGCTGGGTTAAAAACAACCCAAGTTGGGTTAAATATGGACAAACTCAGCGGTTGGGTTAAATGTTTGCTGGGTAGTTTTATTTAACTCAACGATTGATTTAAAATGACTGTATGTCTGGATCAAAATGAACCCAAAATGTGTTGGAAGTTAAAAATCAGACTCATAATTATTAGAGGAAACAATAATAATCAAAATGTGAAAATTTATTAATAATCAATTTAATAAATGCTTATTATTTAATTATTATTCATAAAAAAATATTATGTTCATTTCCAACCTATTTTGGGTTCATTTTAAGCAAGAAATACAGTAATTCCTAAGCAATAGTTCAGTTAAATAAAACTACCCAGCAAACATTTAACCCAATCACTGGGTTTGTCCATTTTCAACCCAGCATTTTTTACAGTGTAGTTTGATTTTGTTAACATGATTTCCCTTTTTATCACTTCATAAAACAATAATTCTCACCATGTTTTCAGGAGTAAATGCTGTATAAATCAGGTCAATGATCCATGAACACACTTCAGAATTCAGACGTGAATGAGAGTGTGAAGCTGAAGTGATTCGAGATCTGCAGACGTTCTGCCGCGAGGAGAGAATCTCTGTTTCCCAGCATCCCCGGCGCTCGGTGCCACGCTGCATCACACCCAGTTTGCCTCCCTGTTCCCGGACAGTCTGAAACACTTTTCCTGATCTCGTTCATCTTGATGGAATGTCAATATATGGATCGTCCTGCTCTCTAATTCAGTGAAAAAATCTAGTTTTCCATTAGTCTCTGCCTTTCTAATTTTCACTGCTGCTTTGCCACGTGTAATTATTAAAGGCAGATTCAAGAAAGCAATTACTGAACTAGGGTTTGTATCTTTGAAATCTTAATAAGCAGAAGAAGTTGTGCCGGGAGAGCAGATGTACGGCTCTCGGCTGTGGCATTCTGGGGGATTTTCTTTGAGACTCCTGCGGTTAAATAACACATCAAACGACTGAACGCAACAAAATATAATAATGCTTTCCTGGCTGCTTCAATCCATTTCAAATTATGACTCTCCACAAAGATAATAATCAATATCTGTTTAGCGTGTGCGAGCTCTTTTGTGTCAATACGGGAGTTTACGGAACAGGTCAAAGGTCAACAAAGCATCGTGGTCAGCGCAATATCACGTTCCGTGATATTTTTGAATAGTTTGTGTTAAATGAAAACACAACCTGCAATCCAATGACATGAACGACAAAAAGAAAATTGATTATGATTTAACTTTAGTTAGTTACGACGCTCAAAGTTCAATGTTTTTGGACTACAATGAACTTCTTCTCGGGTTAGTGACATCACAAACCCTGAAATTTACATAAACCCCGCCCCCGAGAACACTCAACAAAGGGGGCGGGGCCATGTTGGGCTGCTTCAGAGTTGTTGTAGTCGAGTGTTGTTGATGCCGTCATTTTACGCCGGACCGCTTCACAAACGAGGGTCGATTCAAGGAGAAAAGATGAACGTGACGACACATGCTAGTGATGAGTTGATCAACTCCTCAGCAACTACATCAATTTATCCACTAACCGTTCAGAAACTTCTTCCTGAGTCTCTCCATCAGTTTGAACACTTTCCTCATTTTGTCAGCGTGAGATTCTCCAGCTTTGTTGTTGCTGAGCTGTTAAAGCTCCGCCCTCTTCTGGAGCAGCAGCTCATTTGCATTTAAAGGGACGGCGTGTTTTTGCTCACACCCAAATAGAGGCGAATTTGACAAGCGATAATAAATGATCTGCGCACATATTACATCTTGTGAATAGGGGACTGTAAATTTATTCGTCATCCAAGCGGTGCAATGTAAAATGGCACGACGCCAGCAGTGGTGACGCATCGAACCGGCCATCATCTGTTTTATTGCTGATGGGCTTTTTTCTCCGTTCGTAATGTACCAAAGGGAAACTGTCAGGCTAGTTTCTGACACGCATTTACATTCTCCAATGACAAGTGACACCAGCAAAAGGCCACAGAAAACTGTTTATTGATCAGCGTAAAACTATTCAACGGAGCAGATAAGGTTATAGCGCCTTAAAGCACACGACTTCATTACATGACGCCGGCCGTATTTCTGTGGCGTTAAAGAGCTGCTGATTGGTTGGTGAAGATGTTGATGGGTCCGGGCCTGCCGCTCATCACGGCTATTAACTTCTCACTGCGGTCATTCATAATCTCTTGCATACTAAACGGCGAGTGTGTCAGGGCGCATTTACGGGCTGAAGGATTGGAAAACGGCCAGCTAATGAAATGGGAAGAACTCACGGCCAAAGTCATTTGACACTGCCAGCGGCCGCCGTCTCACAATTAAATGAATTCCCACTGCATTCTGACCTTTAGCACAACACAACAAAAGAAACCGCCAGGAATCTCTCATCAGCTGTTGAATCAAAGCAAAAGCGCTTTACATGTCCATAAATTAAAGTCCCGGTCTGAAAAGAGCAAAACAGACTCTTTTACGAAAACTTCCTTTGGGATTGACTGGGAAAGATATGAAATGCAAGTTATGAAAATGTTATTTTCTCAATCCAGTTTTAAAAAACGTTAAAGGACGTTCAAACGTTGTGGGAATGTTACGTCTGAACATCCTGAAACATTTTAAAAACGTTAAAAGACGTTCAAACGTTGTGGGAATGTTACGTCTGAACGTTCTCTGAACATTCTGAAACATTTAAAAAACGTTAAAGGACGTTCAAACGTTGTGGGAATGTTACGTCTGAACATCCTGAAACATTTTAAAAACGTTAAAAGACGTTCAAACGTTGTGGGAATGTTACGTCTGAACGTTCTCTGAACATCCTGAAACATTTAAAAAACGTTAAAGGACGTTCAAACATTGTGGGAATGTTACGTCTGAACGTTCTCTGAACATCCTGAAACATTTTAAAAACGTTAAAGGACGTTCAAACATTGTGGGAATGTTACTTCTGAACGTTCTCTGAACATCCTGAAACATTTTAAAAACGTTAAAGGTCCGTTCTTCAAACATTGTGGGAATGTTACTTCTGAACGTTCTCTGAACATTCTGAAACATTTTAAAAACGTTAAAGGACGTTCAAACGTTGTGGGAATGTTACTTCTGAACGTTCTCTGAACATCCTGAAACATTTTAAAAACGTTAAAGGTCCGTTCTTCAAACATTGTGGGAATGTTACTTCTGAACGTTCTCTGAACATCCTGAAACATTTTAAAAACGTTAAAGGTCCGTTCTTCAAACATTGTGGGAATGTTACTTCTGAACGTTCTCTGAACATCCTGAAACATTTAAAAAACGTTAAAGGACGTTCGAACATTGTGGGAATGTTACTTCTGAACGTTCTCTGAACATCCTGAAACATTTAAAAAACGTTAAAGGACGTTCAAACATTGTGGGAATGTTACGTCTGAACGTTCTCTGAACATCCTGAAACATTTTAAAAACGTTAAAGGTCCGTTCTTCAAACATTGTGGGAATGTTACGTCTGAACGTTCTCTGAACATTCTGAAACATTTAAAAAACGTTAAAGGACGTTCGAACATTGTGGGAATGTTACTTCTGAACGTTCTCTGAACATCCTGAAACATTTTAAAAACGTTAAAGGTCCGTTCTTCAAACATTGTGGGAATGTTACGTCTGAACGTTCTCTGAACATTCTGAAACATTTAAAAAACGTTAAAGGACGTTCGAACATTGTGGGAATGTTACTTCTGAACGTTCTCTGAACATCCTGAAACATTTAAAAAACGTTAAAGGACGTTCGAACATTGTGGGAATGTTACGTCTGAACGTTCTCTGAACATCCTGAAACATTTTAAAAACGTTAAAGGTCCGTTCTTCAAACATTGTGGGAATGTTACGTCTGAACGTTCTCTGAACATCCTGAAACATTTTAAAAACGTTAAAGGTCCGTTCTTCAAACATTGTGGGAATGTTACGTCTGAACGTTCTCTGAACATCCTGAAACATTTAAAAAACGTTAGACGAAAATGTTTCAGAGAACGCTTTGAGAACATTATTAAGAACGTTTGTTCACCTGTTTTTCTGAAAGCGACGCCATAATGCAGATGCCATAAACATCAGGTGACAGCGGCTGTCAGAGTTCATTAAACGCTCGTCACAAATGATAATGCAGTGCGCACGAGTCAGCAGCCTTGTGTGTGGCTGGAGATTCATTGATGAATGTCACATCGCCAATAGATTTATGTATGTAAATGAGCGGTCAATACTTCCACCGGCGCCTAAATGTACTGTAACGCTCGTTGTCCATGAGATCGTTCTCAGTCAAATAAAATCAAGGGAGGCGAGCAGGACCAGCCTCTGATTAACTGGATTCTCTGAATGGAAAACACTGCAGTTTTTCCTTCGGTTCAGGTAAAGCTCGTCTGATGTCTTTTCCGTGAGCGTTTATGAGCGTCCCGTGCTCATATTCTCTGAATTTGCTTAAAGGGCCCCGCGGGACTTCACAAATTCAAAGCAAAGGTTGCAGTTTGAGTTTAATCATTAGGCCTCAGACAGAAAGTCAATTAGTGGAGATCAATATTTTTAAGAAACATTGAAATCAGGCGAGGGCACGACTGCCTCTATTAAAGAGCGCTAATGCATGCAAATACGCAATTAACAAAGCAGCCCGTGCGTTCGGAAACACAGAAAACATGAAAAGCGCTCCAGTGCTGATTTATTTTTGAACTGAATTGATCTGAATAATGAGACTGTTGTCTCCTCATGTGTGATGAAGTTTACATCATTGATTCTGTTATTTTGCTGTTTTTTACTGTGAAGATGCTCTGAAACAATCTGTGCTGTAGAAATAAAGCTGACGCGACTCTCAGCCTATCGAAGCTTGTTTATTTGCCATGAAATAAAACATATAAAAAGGTAATTTCACCATTCTGACTTTTCTTCTCTGAATAGCAAGTTTATATCTCACAATTTGGCCTTTATAATGCAAAATTCAGAGTTATATCTCTCCATTCCACTTGAAACTATGTGACAAAATTGGACTTGCGAGTTATAAATTTTGAATTTGCAAGATATAAAGTCAGAATTGCGAGTTATAAAGTCAGAATTGCGAGAAATAAAGTCAGAATTGCGAGTTATAAAGTCAGAATTGCGAGAAATAAAGTCAGAATTGCGAGATATAAAGTCAGAATTGCGAGATATAAAGTCAGAATTGCGAGATATAAAGTCGGAATTGCGAGTTATAAAGTCGGAATTGCGAGATATAAAGTCGGAATTGCGAGATATAAAGTCAGAATTGCGAGTTATAAAGTCAGAATTGCGAGTTATAAAGTCGGAATTGCGAGATATAAAGTCGGAATTGCGAGATATAAAGTCAGAATTGCGAGTTATAAAGTCGGAATTGCGAGATATAAAGTCGGAATTGCGAGATATAAAGTCAGAATTGCGAGATATAAAGTCAGAATTGCGAGATATAAAGTCAGAATTGCGAGTTATAAAGTCGGAATTGCGAGATATAAAGTCAGAATTGCGAGATATAAAGTCAGAATTGCGAGTTATAAAGTCGGAATTGCGAGATATAAAGTCGGAATTGTGAGATATAAAGTCAGAATTGCGAGTTATAAAGTCAGAATTGCGAGATATAAAGTCAGAATTGCGAGTTATAAAGTCAGAATTGCGAGAAATAAAGTCAGAATTGCGAGTTATAAAGTCAGAATTGCGAGAAATAAAGTCAGAATTGCGAGATATAAAGTCAGAATTGCGAGATATAAAGTCAGAATTGCGAGATATAAAGTCTGAATTGCGAGTTATAAAGTCAGAATTGCGAGAAATAAAGTCAAAATTGCGAGATATAAAGTCAGAATTGCGAGTTATAAAGTCAGAATTGCGAGAAATAAAGTCAGAATTGCGAGATATAAAGTCAGAATTGCGAGTTATAAAGTCAGAATTGCGAGAAATAAAGTCAGAATTGCGAGATATAAAGTCAGAATTGAGATATAAAGTCAGAATTGCGAGATATAAAGTCAGAATTGCGAGATATAAAGTCAGAATTGCGAGATATAAAGTCAGAATTGCGAGTTATAAAGTCAGAATTGTGAGATATAAAGTCAGAATTGTGAATTGTAAACTTAATTACAAGAAATAAATCAGAACTGCAATCGCAATTACTTTTCTTATTTTTACTCTGTGGTGGACACTAGGCTGACCCGTCCAGTGTAGTTTGCTCAGATTAGTGTTTTAGAGCGCATCCGCGCACCTGTTTAGCCACGACCCCTTATTTTCAACGCTCCCTGAACAGAGTTTAATAGTCACCCGTGTTTATCCGCGCCGAATGCGAGACGCTCCAAATCTGATACGCCGGAGTTTCATCTGCTCTGACCCTCACGAGAGAGAAATAAACGCGCACGCACACAAAGGTCCGGCCGCACAAATCATTCCTCCTGCCCGCCGCAAAATGAGCCGGCGCTGGATTATAAAGAACCACCACAAACAGATAAGAGAAATGAATTAACGCCGGCCTTATCGCGCCGCTTGCCAACATGATGGTGAACTTCAAATTTGCCAAATCAGGAATGGCGCGCGTGGAGCGATTCCTCACACGGCCGCGCACCGCCTGGAAAAATGAAACAGAAAAACTGTAATTTTAGTTTTAAAAGCGATCACGGTCGAGAGTTAATTAATATAAAATCACGGAGGAGGAGAGATAAACGCTCGTGCGCTCTATCTGTACCTGGAAAGGTGGACATAAATACATGGAGAGGAAATATAAAATGGATATATTTCATTTGCAGTTATTACGGCACCGCGAGACATTCATCCCCGCCGAAGAGACGCTTCCCACACTGAGACTCACATTTGCAAGCAGATGATATTGTTTGCGGTCTGGCAGGAGCGTTCATGACAAACTGATGCAATTTCAGCGGTGTCGCGAGCGCGGCCTGATATTTGTTCCTCACAGCTCCCAGATTTGAATCGCGGGGTCCAGAGGCCCTTCTGCTGACAGGACACAAATAATTACAGGCCGCTCTCTTCATTGGCTCTTATATTGCTCCTCTTATCTGAAGGCCTGCGGTGCGTTTGATCAAGTAAGGTCACTGTATTCTGACCATAACACCACATAACACTGCTATTTGGAGATACGATAAATAAAAGCCAGACAACGTTTTATCACTTGTGTTTATGTGTGTGTGTGTGTGTGTTTTCACTAAATATGTGTTTTTGCTACAAGCATGGCTGAATTTTTTGGTTCTCTTCCAGTGCAGGGTCTGAATTTAAATATCATTTAAATATTCAGTACATCCTCTGAGCTGCAGGGGGCGTGTCAGCGTGTCCTCTGATGTTTCTTCTATTAACAGGGTGTCTTTAATACCACGTGTGTCAATTTTATTTATAGACATTTACCTCCCTCGCTCACAAAATAGACATCAATGACAAAACAAGAAGTTTATCAACAATAATCAATCAGCGTAGCACCTTTTTATGTGTCTGCAGAAATGTTAATAAAAAAAAGAAAGATGACATGAACAGAACTTTCTGCCAAGATTTGGTCAAAGTTACGAATAAACGTTCCGTTCTTACAGTGAAGTTATATTTAATAATGTTCTCAAAGCGTTAGAACAAAAACATTTATACATCTTTTTAAACGACTTGTTTCAGAACGTTCTGGGAATATTCATAGCTAACGTTGTTACAATGTTTGCAAAATGGAACGTTCCGGTTCGCATAATCAAGAAAACAACGTTCAGGGAACTCAAAAATAACATTTACTGGGAACGTTAGCAATACGTTCTTTTCGTTAGCGGTTATACACCACAAAACGTAAAAAATAAATAAAAAATAAAAAATACTCGAACTGACTATTTTATTGTTGTTTGCTGAATCAGTGCGAATTGGCTTTTATGTTTAGCATTAAATATTAAACGAACTGTAACACATCACAAAACTTGAATAATACAGTAAAATATCACTCTGTCATCATTTATTCACCCTCATGTCGCGTATTATAATGTCATTAAAATAAAATTAATTTTTGTGTTCATTTGAATTACACAAAAATATGAATTTTATGGATTTCAGCTGCTGTTCATTTGAAATCAAGCTCCATAAAACCGTGAATTAACGTGAAAGACGTGCCGCGTTTTAAAATTCTCGTTTTAAAGCGACAGATTATTGATCTTTCTGTCATCATTTACTCACCCGATCCTGACCCTTCACTGGACAAAAACACCGAGGCATTTTTCAAAATATCTTCTTTTGTTTTCCACAGGATCAAGTCAGTCACGAACAGACTCACTCAGAAGATTCCCGCCATTTCTCATACTTGCATATGGAAGCGCATTTGCGCCAAAAAAAAAATGCTTTGGTTAATCAGAACTATTAAATAAAATGTCATGATATTCTACATACATATAAAGATACTCAGGTATCTAGATTTGAAAATATTATTTTAAAATATGACTTTTTATGTCATAATTAGGTCCTATAACTTTTTTTATAAATCATTTTGACATAGAATGCCATCATTTCAACTTGTGCCATAATTGTTACTTTTTAAATCATAGTAATGATAGTAATCCACAGTTTGTCTATGTCGAATTTTTATCTAATAATAAGAGTTCGTATGTCAATTTCAGCGTCTCATAATTATTTATGATTCACATTTTGTGGAGCAGCGGCTGTGAAATTCAGAACATATCCCTCTTAAATATTTCACTTTACAATCAATCATAATTAATAATTAAGCCCAAAAATATTACTGTAATGCAAAAATAAAAACTAATTCTCATTACTATGATTTATTGTTTGTAATACATTTGTTACTTCCTTTGTGCAAACTTGACTGTGAAAATATTTTATTACAGCAATTTGACCGTAAAATGACTATTTCACAGTTCTAAAAGTCTCACGAGAACAATGAGAACTACAAAAAATAAAGACAGTAAATTACAGTCTAATTTTTTTGGCAAGCTCATTCATCACGGACAGAAAGCTGAATATATATTTACATTGCACTTTCTCAAGCATTACATAAACATGTGAAATTGGTGGGAAAATATGCTTAAGGACCAACAACCCTTAGTGATCCTAAAAATAGTTTTTGTTCCCATATTTTGGTGGGAATGGCCCACAGACAGACACTATCAGAAACACCTGCAGGTAAAAGCATCACACATTCAGATGAGTAATGGATCTGCCCTACAGACGGACACGGACAGCCTTCATAATGATCTTCCTCAAAGATGCAGCACATAATGCGACGCCGCTATGACAGCTTGCCGATATGACGGGGCCGAGCCGAGGACGGGCGCTGGGGTTTTTGACGTATATGCAGAGCGCTGAAATGCTCGGCGGGCCTGTCAAGAACACTGTTTCTTTTATTTCTCTGTTTAAGTGAGTTTAAGCAGCGACGTGACATCACAAGATCGACTGCTGCTTCTGCTCCCTCTGAAAAAGTAAAGACTAGATGAACATTTCTGAAGAAACAAGCTCTTCTCTTTCTGAAAGAGATCAAGAAGTGCATGTTTAGCTGGAGCCAAAGATCCTGCTGTGCAGTAAAGCTACAAACCTAAAACAGTTACACACCGAATCCTGGATTCCCTACGGAGATTCCCTACCTTCTCCGGTGGCTTGTTTTTACAAGAGTAAAATGGAAGCTTGTTTCCGCCATGGAATACAAAAGTCTTGCAATTGCAAAAACTCAATTGTGAGAAAATTGCAAAATATAAATTCATAATTGCAAGGAAAAAATAAAAAATTGAGATGTAAACTCGCAATTGCAAGAAAAAAGTTGGAATTTGGAGATATAAACTCATAATTGCAAGAAAAAGAGTAAAAATTGCGATATATAAACTCATAATTGAGAGAAAAAAAGAATTGCGATTTACAAATTCGAAAATGGGTCTAAATTTCAAAATAGAAACTCAGAATTGCGAGAAAAAGGTCTAAATTGCGAGATATAAACTCACAATTGCAAGAAAAGGGTAAAAATTGCGATATATAAACTCATAATTGAGAGAAAAAAGTCTTAATCGTGAGATATACTCGCAATTTTTAAAAAAAGAATAAAAATTGCAAAATATAAACTCGGAATTGCGAGAAAAATGTCTAAATTGCGAGATATAAACTTGAAATTGTAAGAAAAAGGTCTAAATTGCAAGATTTAAACTTGAAATAGTAACAAAAAGGTCTTATTTGCAAGATAAAAACGTGAAATTGCGAGAAAAAGGTCTAAATTGCAAGATATAAACTCACAATTGCAAGAAAAGGGTAAAAATTGCGACATATAAACTCATAATTGAGAGAAAAAAGTCATAATTGCGAGATATACTCGCGATTTTAAAACAAAAATAAAAATTGCTATTTACAAATTCGAAATTGCGAGAAAAATGTCTAAATTGCGAGATAAAAACTAGAAATAGCAAAAATTGAGATAGAAATTTACAATTGCGATAAAAACCTGTTTTGCAAGACAAACTCGAAATTGCGAAAAAAAGGTCTAAATTGCGAAATATAACTCGAAATTGCGAGAAAAAAGTTGGAATTGGAGATATAAACTCACAATTTCAAGAAAAGAGTAAAAATTGCAATATATAAACTCATACTTGAGAGAAAAAAGTCGTAATCGCGAGATATACTCTAAATTGCAAAAAAAAAAAAGAATAAAAATTGCTATTTACAAATTCGAAATTGCGAGAAAAAGCCTGAATTTTGACATATAAACTTGGAATTGCGATAAAAATTTGAAAATTGCAAGATATAAACTTTGAATTGCAGGAAAAAGCTCTAAATTGCGAGATATAAATTTGAAATAGCAAAAAGCCTGAATTTTGAGATAGAAACTTACAATCGCGAGAAAAACCTGTGTTGCAAGACAAACTTGAAATTGAGAAAAAAAGGTCTAAATTGCGAGATTTAAACTCGAAATAGCAAAAATTGAGATAGAAACTTACAATTGCAAGAAAAACCTGTATTGCAAGACAAACTCGAAATTGCAAAAACAAAAGGTCTAAATTGTGAAATATAAAGTCGAAATTGCGAGAAAAAGGTCTGAATCGTGAGTTAAAAATTCACAATGACCTTGTTTATTTTTTATTCCGTGAAAGAAACAAGCTTTCAGAGGAGAAAGACATCTTGGAGCAGAACAAGAAAAACGAATATTCATCATAAAAACTAGAAAGCAAAAACAGTCGAGTTCTGATACCGATTCATTCCTTTATTAAGGTTCAGATATTGTTGCACAGGAATGTAGAGTAAAAAATACTTGTGATTAAAAAATCTGTTAGAACAATGAATCAACTGAAACGTTCAAAAATTTCAGGCTACAAAGCAAAATAAAAAAATATACATATGTATATACGTGGATGCGAGTAGCGGAGCCCGGAGCGATTATTATTGATACTGTTAAATACTGATCGAGAGAATAATGCTTCATTCTGTACATACGAGACACAGGAGAACAGAGAGCAGAAGGCCTTCCCCTGCCGGATCATTGCCTCATGCCACATTCAGTCTGAGATCAACAAGCTTTGATCTGAACCATATCAGCGATGAAAGAGCGCGAGACCTCCGGATGATCTTCAGACACCAAACAGGTACAAAATATGAAGAGATTCAGATGCTTTTTTATTATTGTAGTGCTATCATTAGAGTTTAATTAAGTCTGTGCAGCCGGTTCTTGCATGATCATACTGGAGAATAAAGAGAGATGATGAGCCGAGGGTCGTCCGATTATGCGATCGCTTTGGCTTCAGGTAAGAACGCCTCCCAATACTTTATTAGCTGGAAAACAGAGACAAAAGAAACTCCACATGAACTTTTCCATCAGGAGAACACGGATCTTACTGCAATCATTTTAGACATTTCTCCTTATATAGAACCTTTTGGGCATAAAGGGTTCTTTAAAACTGAGTCAAGAACTCTGTATATCTATGAAGAACCACACTGAACCTTTTTTTCTGACACTGTGTCTTTAACCAGCCGTGATGCGATCAGATCCCAGACCAGACGTGACTATGACCAAATCAATCAAAAAAACAAAACAAAAATAATCACAGCCAATCAGAAGAGTGTGTGGGCGGAGTCTCTGTAAATGCACTGCACTCACAATTAAATTGATTAAAAATCACAGCCAATCAGAAGAGATTGTGGGCGGAGTCTCTCTGAAAGCGCAGATAATTTGATCAAAAATCAGCCAATCAGAAGAGAGTGTGGGCGGAGTCTCTGTAAGTGCACTGCACTCGCAACCAAATTGATTAAAAACCACAGCCAATCAGAAGAGAGTGTGGGCGGAGTCTCTGTAAGTGCACTGCACTCGCAATTAAATTGATTAAAAATCACAGCCAATCAGAAGAGAGTGTGGGCGGAGTCTCTGTAAGTGCACTGCACTCACAACCAAATTGATTAAAAACCACAGCCAATCAGAAGAGATTGTGGGCGGAGTCTCTGTAAGTGCACTGCACTCGCAATTAAATTGATTAAAAATCACAGCCAATCAGAAGAGAGTGTGGGCGGAGTCTCTGTAAGTGCACTGCACTCACAACCAAATTGATTAAAAACCACAGCCAATCAGAAGAGAGTGTGGGCGGAGTCTCTGTAAGTGCACTGCACTCGCAATTAAATTGATTAAAAATCACAGCCAATCAGAAGAGAGTGTGGGCGGAGTCTCTGTAAGTGCACTGCACTCACAACCAAATTGATTAAAAACCACAGCCAATCAGAAGAGTGTGGGCGGAGTCTCTGTATGCGCACGGCACTTGCAACCAAATAGATAAACATAACCAAATTATTAAATATACATACTGACTGAAATGATCAAAGTCTCGATCATTATTTGTTCCTTTCATTTATTTTCAATTATCCATCGTGTCTTTCAGTGCACGGCATTGCAGAAATAGAAACCATTTCTAAAATCGAATTATCGCAGCTGGTTGGGAAAAGACGTCTGTTATCGTGTGTTTCACAGCGTCTCATCTGGTTAGGACACAGTGTCCGAATGTAGTTGATGTTACTGCATTGGACCAAAACTTACTGGCCTCCAGCACAGGTTCTGTATTTCTTTTTGGATCTGATTGATCGCAGGCCTCATTGATCTGAGCTCATGCTCCTCTGAGTGAAAAAAAGTTTATTCACCTTAAAAACACTGAGGAGCACGAGCTCGGATCGATCGGATCCAAAGAGAAACACAAAACCTGTACTAATTGAAAGAGGACGAGTTGATAAAAAGATTGAATCCAGTATTTGCTAATTATACAGCGATTTATAAGCCATTTAAAAAGGCCGAAGGAAACGCGCACCTGCTGTTGTGTGTGAACTAGAGACTCCAGATATTTAACGATGACGACTTTGAAATCCTTCACTCTGTCTTTCTGTGAAGAGAAAAAGACACTCGGGTCAGAGAAACAAGCGCTTCATTTGAACAGCGAGAGCAAACACACGCTGACAGCTGAACTCACCTCGAATCGTCCAACCTCTCGCCGGATGTTTTTTGAGATCTGCTCAAAATCTCTTTCACCCTGCTGCACTTTACCTTCCCACTAAACACACACACACACACACACACACACACACACAAGAGACGCTTCATGACTTCAGTGTGTGCTTGTTGTAGAAAAAGAGCAGAAAAACTGTCCGTCTCCAGCAGAATAAACAAAGTCACGTCAGGTCAGAATGTCTAGTGAGCGTATGATTATCATTTATGGGATGAAAGCGATGAACTATAATGAATCTACTACAAATAAACAACACGAGACAACCAAAGTACATCAAGAATACGACTAAGCTGTTAATGTGAGAGATTAAAGACGCTTTAGTGAAACTGTAAGCATGTCTTGTGAATCCATAATTATGCTTTGATCTGCAAATATAAGTGGTGTAAAAGAGCGTGATGACGTAGACAGCAAATAAAATCAAAGCAACGGTCCTACCTCCTCAATCTCCTTTGTGGGGCGTGACGGGGAAAATGCAGAAATTAAAGAGGCTGAAAATGTTTCGTGCTTAAAAGAATCAATAACTGTCATGAACTCTTGCAGCTGTCGGTGGTTTGAAGTAACAGTAAAGATATGAATGAACCGAAGGGAGGGAAGGGAAATAAACATGCTGGATAATTCCCATCATCCCCAGCGCTGCTCACAAACTCAAGCCGTGTCCCAAATGACGCATTATGCACTATGTAGTCAACCAGCTAGTGTATGAGGTTTAAAAGCTGATTTTGTCATTCGGCATCGGATTTACTCGCCACTTTGGCTACGTAATTAGAGCTGCGGCATTCCACGCTTCTTTTTTTAATTAAGTGCATCATCCAGAGCACTTATTGTTGCTGGAATTTTCAGTAAACACACTAATCGCACTATTTATTCTACAAAATGCCTGAAATGACAATTCGAAAATGTAAACCGAAAATTACCCTTTTGCAACTTATTTAAAAAAAAAAAATAGACTCTTAATTAATTACATAAAAGCCAATGAAAATAATTTTATTATTAAGAGCCGTGAGTTTGTGTGTGTTAGTTTTCTGAACTTTTATTTTGGCGGGTTGCGGTGAAGAGCGTGAGTTTGTGCGTGTATCTGCTGATCGTTTTCTGAACTTTTATTTTGGCGGGTTGTGGTGAAGAGCGTGAGTTTGTGTGTGTATCTGCTGATCGTTTTCTGAACTTTTATTTTGGCGAGTTGCAGTGAAGAGCGTGAGTTTGTGTGTGTATCTGCTGATCGTTTTCTGAACTTTTATTTTGGCGGGTTGCAGTGAAGACCCGTGAGTTTGTGTGTGTATCTGCTGATTGTTTTCTGAACTTTTATTTTGGCGGGTTGTGGTGAAGAGCGTGAGTTTGTGTGTGTATCTGCTGATCGTTTTCTTAACTTTTATTTTGGCGGGTTGTGGTGAAGAGCGTGAGTTTGTGTGTGTATCTGCTGATCGTTTTCTGAACTTTTATTTTGGCGGGTTGCGGTGAAGAGCGTGAGTTTGTGTGTGTATCTGCTGATCGTTTATGAACTTTTATTTTGGCGGGTTGCGGTGAAGAGCGTGAGTTTGTGTGTGTATCTGCTGATCGTTTTCTGAACTTTTATTTTGGCGGGTTGCAGTGAAGAGCGTGAGTTTGTGTGTGTATCTGCTGATCGTTTTCTTAACTTTTATTTTGGCGGGTTGCAGTGAAGAGCGTGAGTTTGTGTGTGTATCTGCTGATCGTTTTCTTAACTTTTATTTTGGCGGGTTGCAGTGAAGAGCGTGAGTTTGTGTGTGTATCTGCTGATCGTTTTCTTAACTTTTATTTTGGCGGGTTGTGGTGAAGAGCGTGAGTTTGTGTGTGTATCTGCTGATCGTTTTCTTAACTTTTATTTTGGCGGGTTGCGGTGAAGAGCGTGAGTTTGTGTGTGTATCTGCTGATCGTTTATGAACTTTTATTTTGGCGGGTTGCGGTGAAGAGCGTGAGTTTGTGTGTGTATCTGCTGATCGTTTTCTGAACTTTTATTTTGGCGGGTTGCGGTGAAGAGCGTGAGTTTGTGTGTGTATCTGCTGATCGTTTATGAACTTTTATTTTGGCGGGTTGCAGTGAAGAGCGTGAGTTTGTGTGTGTATCTGCTGATCGTTTATGAACTTTTATTTTGGCGGGTTGCGGTGAAGAGCGTGAGTTTGTGTGTGTATCTGCTGATCGTTTTCTGAACTTTTATTTTGGCGGGTTGCAGTGAAGAGCGTGAGTTTGTGTGTGTATCTGCTGATCGTTTTCTGAACTTTTATTTTGGCGGGTTGCAGTGAAGACCGTGAGTTTGTGTGTGTATCTGCTGATCGTTTATGAACTTTTATTTTGGCGGGTTGCAGTGAAGAGCGTGAGTTTGTGTGTGTATCTGCTGATCGTTTTCTGAACTTTTATTTTGGCGGGTTGCAGTGAAGACCGTGAGTTTGTGTGTGTATCTGCTGATCGTTTATGAACTTTTATTTTGGCGGGTTGCAGTGAAGAGCGTGAGTTTGTGTGTGTATCTGCTGATCGTTTTGTGAACTTTTATTTTGGCGGGTTGCAGTGAAGACCGTGAGTTTGTGTGTGTATCTGCTGATCGTTTTCTGAACTTTTATTTTGGCGGGTTGCGGTGAAGAGCGTGAGTTTGTGCGTGTATCTGCTGATCGTTTTCTGAACTTTTATTTTTCTGCTGATAGTATTTTCAGTTACTAAAATTTTGGTGTATCTCTAAAAATGTCAGAATAGTGCATAAGTGCGTGACTTGGGATCTTCACACCAGCTCATGAATCGTTTCAATAATATCAATCATTTAATTCCATGAGAATTGTGTGAATTTGCAGGTTTTGCACCTCCTTGATCTCGTCTTTGGCCTGCTGGAGTTTGTCGGGTTTGTTGCCGTACTGTAGTTTGGCTTCGGCCTCTCTCTTCCGCTGCAGCATCATCTGCGCGTCCTGCCATTTGCCCCACGTTTTCATTCGCTGGTCGAACACGCCCTGCAGACACATGACACGTCACGTGACCAGCTGCGCTCACTGACCGCATGACAAACCAGACGCCGAAGCGCCGTGACGCCCTCGAATTTTAGGAAGCACACAATTCATGTTAATAATTTGTATTATTAGGACCAACTGACTCACTTTGACGGCGGTGAGGAGCCGCACATAGTCTCCCAGCAGCTCTGAGAACAGGTAGAAGTCGGCGTACACCTGATCCTGGTGCAGCTGGTCGATCTTCTCCTCCACCTCGGCCAGCTGAGACAGAGCTCGCGACAGCGCCGTGTGATCCTCCGAGTTTCCCAGCATGGCCGCGCTCTTCGCAAACGACGCCGTGTTCACGGACAGCTCTGAGGACGGAACGACACGTGACCATCAGCTCTGAAGAGTCATTATGCTGCATCTACACCACCGGTCAAAGGTCACCCGTCTTAATGTTAATCATCAGAATGATTTCTGAAGGATCATGTGACTCTGAAGACTGGAGTAATGATGCTGAAAATTCAGCTTTGATCAGTGGATATAAATTATATTTTACTATATATTCACATAGAAAACAGATGATTTATATTATAATAATATTTCACAATTTTTCTGTATTTTTGATCAGCCTTGATGGGCAGAAGAGACTCTTTATAAGATTAAAAAACAAACATTAGTGTTCTGAAGCTCTTACCCTTCCTGTGACACACCAGCGATTCGACACTCGCGTGAAGTTTTCTGAGCTGAACGTCCAGATTCTCGAACTGCTGCTGTTTCTCTTCAAACCACTTCATACAGAAACACGAAACACAAGATCAGAGAAACGACGACAGTAAAAGCCTTTTCCTCATCCTGACGCTTCAAACGCAGATATAAAGATCCAGTTTATACTGTGAACAATCAACAATATAAATGTGTAAAATATGTTATAGCACTAAATTATTTCTACTCACTGTAGAACTTTAAGATGTATTATTTATTTATTTTAAAAAAATTTATATTATTTTAATACATTTTCTAATTTGATTAGAATCAAATGTATATTATTTTGATATATTTTCTTATTTGATTAAAATGTATTATTTATTTACTTAATAGTAAATACAACTTCATATTTATATATTTTATTTTAATACATTTTCTTATTTGATTACAATTTATTTATTTATTTAAATCAAATTTATATTATTTCAATATATGTCCTTATTGGATTCAAATGTATTTATTTATTTACTTAAATCAAATTTTTATTTGATAGCAATTTATTTATTTAAATAAAATATATATTACTAAATATATATTATATATTATTAATTTAATATATATATATTAAATTAATTTCATATTTATTTTTTCAATACATTTTCATATTTGATAGCAATTTATTTATTTAAATAAAATTTATTTTATTTTATTTTATACATTTCCTTATTAATTTAATCCAATTTACTTAATTATTTATTCAAATATTTATAATTCAATATTTATTTTTTCAATACATTTTCCTATTTGATTACAATTTATTTATTTAAATAAAATATATATTACAATTTATAATAATGAATTAAATTAACAATAATAATTTCATTTTAAAACATTTTCTTATTTGATGACAATTTATCTATGTATTAATTTTATATTATTTTTATTTGAATAATCTTTTTATTCAGACATTTTTAAAATCGAATTAATACAATTTATATTGTTATTTTATTTTCTAGTACAGTTCTTACACTTTTTCCCTAGTTTGAAAACCCCTGCTATAAGCTGAATATATATATATTTATCCATATTTCCCTGAAAGCCTGATGGATGTGCGACTCTGGACTGCACTGTAAACGTATTGAACAGTCAGTGTATAAAGAGCACAGACGTGTCACATGACCTGACCCCTCTCTCTCTCTCAGGATTCAAGCCAGAGAGCAGCTCATTAATTCGTCTCATTATTCAAGTCCAAAAATCAGACCCTTACCGCATCCGATTCATTCATCTTGATTGTCATTTTGTTGACAGCGTCGGCCGCTTTGTTTACCATCCTCAATATTCCAGCCCCACTCAGCGCCTGTGTGCTAACCGCTCGCGGCAGCTGGGATAAAATGACAAATAAGGGCAAACAAACCGGTTAACAGGCCGCGGCTCAGATCCGATCCCACGGGGAGCGTTTCTCCTCCCCGCGGCGGACGGGATTTTCTCCAGTCCTATACATTTCAATGCTGGTCCAATTTAATACGTTTCACCCTGGAAAACTCTCAGAGGGCCGGCGGGCAAAAATAGCTTTCAATCGGCCGGACCGTTCAGCCCTGTACGATTGCTCCAGTCCTCCATTATACATACTTAATACAGACGCTTCTCCGCCTCACGCACAAGACCGGTGCGGGCCTGACCCAATATAAATCCTGTCTGAAATCACACAAACATCTGATTGAGCTTCATATGAAACGCTTCATTTACAGCGACTGCAATCAGCTCTTGATAACTATTATAATAATAATAATAATAGCCACGGCTCGAATTATGGAAAAAAGATCATTCAAGGCCTAAAAGTACAACAATAATTCATATAAAACTTGTTAAAATATAGTGTAATATTCGTTAGTAATTATAAAATGATTTATTATATTATTAATTATTATTCTAATCAATTCTTTGAAATACATTTCCAAAAGCAGATTTATTTTAATTTGTTTAATTTATTTTATTTAAATATTATGAATTAAAAATATTTATTAATTATTCAAAATACCTTTCCAATGCACATTTCTTTTATTTTAAATTTTATTATTTTTAATTTACATATTAAAAATATAATTTACTAAAATTATTCATTTATTTATTTAACTATTTCAATGAATTCTTTTCAAATACATTTCCAAAGCAGGTTTATTTATTTTAAATAATTTATTTAATTCAATTCAACATATTTTATTAAAAGAGTTATTTTAATATGCATTTATTATTTTTAAAAAAATACATTTTAAAGCAGATTTATTTGTTTTAATTAATTAATTTATTTTAGTTCAATATTATTACTTAAAATATTTTGCTAAAATATTATAATATTTTTATTCATTTTTTAAAATGCATTTCTAAAGCAGATTTATTTTTATTCCTTTTAATTATTTTTATTTATTTATTAAAATATATTGTAATATTTATTAAAGTTATTGGCCAATTAATTCTTACATTGTTAATTATTATTTAATCAATTCTTTAAAATATCTTTCCAAAGCAGAATAATTTTTATATTGAATATTTTTATTAAAAATAACCATCAAAAAAAAAAAAAAAAAAAAAAATATATATATATATATATATATATATATATTTTTTTTTTTTTTTTTTTTTTTTTTTTTTGATGGTTATTTTTAATAAAAATATTCAATTTATTTATTAATTCTTTGATGTACCTTTCAAAAGCAGATGTAATTATTTTAATTCATTTAATTAGTTTTAAATGTATTTATTTTAATAATTGTTTTGAATACCTTTCAAAAGCAGATCTTCAGTTCTCCTCAAACTCTCTCGGTCGACTGAGCGAAACTCAAGAGGAGCGCGGGACTGTATACTGTTATTTCATCCAACGCTCCTAGAATTGATTCAGGTGTGCGAGACTCTACATGTATTCTGGAGGACTGGAGCAGTGTTTCAGTGTTGGAGCACGTCTCGTACCTCTGAACTCTCCAGGAACTGCAGGACGTCGGGGTCTTTGAGCAGCGCCGGGTGTTTGACGGTCCTCATCAGATACCTGCAACACACACGGTGTCAGCGTCCGTCTCCCATCAGGATCAGTTCTTTAACAGACGCGCCGACCGGGCCGCTGACCTTCACGTCAGTCAACGGCCTGATAAAAAGGGCACAGAAATGTCAGCGCCTCACCGAACTGTAATTTTTATTCGATTCATCAGTTTGTGCAAAACCAGGAGTGCGGCGGCGTGAAGAACGGCAGCAAACCTCCTGAGCTCAACCATAATTATTTATCTAATACTTGCTGCTCAACCTTTGAGCCACAAAAGACCCGAACACGAGTGATCTTTGGAGCGAGGCTCAGAGGCTCCAGACACCGGACACGATCTTACTTCAATATTTAATGAATTATTATTCATTTGAAAAACGTGCTTATTATTATTATTAATTAAAAATGTTATTAAAATATTTTAATATTTATTTATTAATTCTTTAATATATTTTAATAAGTTTTAATGTATTCATTTTAATTAATTTTATTAATACAAATATTTATAAAAATATTTTAATATTTATTAATTCTTTGAAACATCTTTCCAAAGCAATTAAAAATCAATTAAAATTGATACAAAAAATCTTTGCAATTCATTTTTAAAAATTTAATTATTATTCATTTTAAAATGTTCTATTAAAATAGTTATTATTTCTTTGAAATACATTTTCAAAGCAGATTTACTATAATTAATTTTTTTTTAATTTATTTATTTTAAATATTACCACATTTGTTTTAATTAATTCTTTTTAATTATAAAATATTAAATTATTTATTTTAATATCTATGTATTAATTCTTTGATATACATTTCCGAAGCAGATTTACTTTTAACAATTTTTATTATTTTTTGAAATTTTATTATTATTAATTAAAAATATCATTAAAATATTTATGTATTAATTCGGTGAAATATCTTTCCAAAACAGATTAAGTTTCATTAATTTTAATAGATTTTTTTTTATTGTTTTTTAAAATGTATTTGACATTAAAATATTTCCAAAGCAGATTTATCATAATTAATTGTAATTTCAAATGTATTTTATAATTTATAAATTTGAGTGAACAGAATTATTTATTTATAATTGTTATTAACTAAAATATTTAAACTTAATATTATTGTATTAATACTTTTGAAATACATTTCCAAATCAGATTTATTTGTATTGATTTTAATTAATTTCTAATTATTTTTTTAAAACACATTTAATTAAATAAAAATATTATATAAATATATTTATGTATTAATTCTTTAAAATAAAAATATTTAATTATTATTGAATTAATTAACTGTATTACATAAAAGTATGTATGTACTTAATAATATTCATTTTAGTTATTTTTAAAAACATATTTAATTAATTATTATTAATAAAATATATATTAAAAAATGTATATTTGTTTTAATATTTATGTATTAATTCTTTGAAATACCTTTCCAAAGCAGATCTTCTTTTCTCCACAAACTCCACCGATGACAGGTCCTCTTTTCCCACTTTGACCTTCGTCATTCCTGAAACACACACATGAACTCAACACGCATCACGTCACGTCTGTGATCATCTGCGCGTGGCAAACCGCACTTACCCACAATGCTTTTCTCTGGAGCCGGAGGCACGATGTAGCCGATGTGCAGGTACTTGGAGGCTAATTTACTGTGCAAACCCAGAAAATCACTGAAGCGCCTCTTGACCGAAACCTCGTCTCTGTTGAATATGGACAGGCTGGTCTGCAGACACAAACACAGAGGACACGAGTCACACGCTCCGCCCGGAAGATCCACAACATCTCCCATGAGGATCCAAAGGCCTTTCTCACCTTGGTCGTCACTTTATAGACCATGTACGCGTTCATGCCGTCGCCTGGAAAAACATGACAAAACGTTTCTGTGAAAGCCTGTTTATCTCGGTGTCACGAATGTAAAACTGCACTCGAGCGAACGCCGACGCTCCTTACCGACTTTCTCCGGGTCGGACACGGATATCTGCATGTCAAAGGTGTCCCTGCTTTCCTCTTCATCTTCATCCTAGAGAGGAACAGTGATTCTGTGAGACAGTCGTGAGATCGCACGAACACACGTGGAGTCACGGCGCTCACCTCGTCCGGCGACCGGTCGAACGCGCCCGCGTCCAGTCGGGGGTCGATCATGATGGTGGGCGTCACAGGAGTGATGGCGGGCGACGGTCCGTCCGACAGGATCGGCTGCCGCTCGGGACTGTCCAGCGAAACTTCCTCCGTCGCTTCTGAAGAAGAGGAAGAACACAAACCGTCACGCTGAGAAAAATCACGACTGCATGAGATTCTCCAGCTTTGTTGTTGTTGTTGAGCTTTTAAAGCTCCGCCCTCTTCTGGAAAGGGGGCGGGAGCACAGAAAATACAGTAAAAAATGTGAAATATTTTTGTAGTGTAAATCATGTGTTTTCTATGTGAATATACAGTACAGTGTAATTTATATCAAGCGATCAAAGCTGAATTTTTTAGCAGTCTTCAGTGTCACATGATCCTTCAGAAATCATTCTGATAGGATGATTTGATGCTCAACAAACATTTATGATTATTATCAATGTTGAAAAAATAAGTAAAATTTTATTTTTCAAAAGAACAGCATTTATTTAAAATAAAATCTTTTGTAACTTTATAAATGACACTTTTGGTCAATTTAATCCTTGATGAATACTAAACACCACAAACTTTTAAAAAAATATACCTCACTTTTTGTCAAAATTATGAGATTAAAAAAAATCATATTTATTACATAGTCAAATTATGAGATAAAAAGACAAATTATGATATATTACCTCATAATAATGAAATAAAGTCAAAATTATGAGAATAAAAAATCTAAATGATCAGATAAAAAGTCAAGATTGTATATATTTGAGACAAAACTATGATATATAAACTCATAATGAAATAATCAATTATTAGAATAAAAATCATTATTATTACAGTCATAATTATAAAATTAAGTCAAAATTGTGATATATTAACTAATTTAATCAAAATTATGAGATTAAAAAAAAATTATAATTATTCTGTAAAGTCATAATCATGACATATTAACTCACTAATATTAATTTTTAGACTAAATAGAACTGATAGTGTTCATATTTTTGAGGAAACTGTGATAAATTTTATTTTTCATGATTCTTTGAGGAATAGAAGTTTCAAAAGAACAACATTTATTTAAAATAGAATCTTTTGTAACTTTATAAATGACACTTTTGGTCAATTTAATCCTTGATGAATACTAAACACCACAAACTTTAAAAAAATATACCAAACTTTTTGTCAAAATTATGAGATTAAAAAAAATCATATTTATTACATAGTCAAATTATGAGATAAAAAGACAAATTATGATATATTACCTCATAATTATGAAATAGTCAAAATTATGAGAATTAAAATCATGATTAATACATACTCATAATTATGAAATAAAGTCAAAATTGTGATATACGGACAAATTTTGTAAAAAAAAAAAATTATTCTGTAAAGTCATAATTATGAGAATCAAAATTATGACATATTAACTCATAATAATAAAATAAAGTCAAAATTTTGAGAATAAAAAATCTAAATGATCAGATAAAAAGTCAAGATTGTATATATTTGAGAGACAAAACTATGATATATAAACTCATAATGAAATAATCAATTATTAGAATAAAAATCATTATTATTACAGTCATAATTATGAAATTAAAAGTCAAAATTGTGATATATTAACTAATTTAGTCAGAATTATGAGATTAAAAAATTATAATTATTCTGTAAAGTCATTATTAACTCACTAATATTAATTTTTAGACTAAATAAAAACTGATAGTGTTCATATTTTTGTGGAAACTGTGATACATTTTATTTTTCATGATTCTTTGATGAATATAAAGTTCAAAGGAACAGCATTTATTTAAAATAGAATCTTTTCTAACACTATAAACGACTCTTTTGATCAATTTAATCCTTGATGAACAGACGTTTAGTGTGCGAAACGATCCTCAATCTGAATATGTAAATGAGCGTCAGCGTCACGTGACGGTCTGATCAGACGTCAGCGCTTCGACCTTCACACACCAGCGAAGAGGTCGTCCGGATCCTCGTCCAGGAAGATCTGCTCGGGTTTGGGTCCGTTGGAGCTGGTGCTGACGTCTTCTGGAGACGCTGGACTGGCCTTAGACAACAAACACACCAGTATTACAATTATTAGAAGCTTTTTTTTCCTCAGAAGTTCCAGAGAAACTCATAAAGTCAGAAATGTCAGTGAATGTGGCCGTTTCTCTTCATTAAAGTTAATGTTCACACTTTCTTCTGTCATAAACCTGTTCGGCTCACAGGATCACCTCATGACCGGGATCACAGGAAGTGCGAAGGAAGGGTCTTCCTGTCCGGTCCAAAATCTGCTGACCCGGTGTAAATCAGCACAACATCACATGACGGACATACATTTATGATCTTTTTTACACGCAAAATATGACACCACAGGCATTGTTTTTCCATCTTATTGCTGCCGTGACATGTTTTCTTTCTTTCAAGCATCCAGAACACGAGTTTAAGAGTTTATTTTATGGCATCTGGAGATGTCAATCTAGTTTGAGTCAGAAATCACTTCAGCGGCTTCACACACACCGAACTTCGTATCTGAATTCGGATTATTTCGAGGCTCTGCGTTCATGCGACGCAGTGTTGATGTGCAGCAGGAGCCCGTGCTGCGCATGCGCGCTCAGCATCTCTACTCGCTCATGAAATTCAATGAAATCTGTCAGAATCGGATGATAATATGATTCGATGATGTTTCGCTGATTATGAACATTGATTAGTGATTAGAGGCCGCGAGCAGAAGGGCGTGTCGATCCGCCTCGAGCGGCCGTGAACGCGAGGCGTCGCGAGCAGCTTTAATCTCACCTCCATCGCGCTCACGGCGCTGACGAACAGATCCTCCCCGTCCTCCGGCTCCGTCGAGCCCGTGTGCGACGCCGCGGACAGCGGTGGAGGCTCTCTTTCCTCCGCCATCTTCAACAATAACAGCCGAATAAAGTCTCAGCGACAGAACGAGTGTGTGCAGAAGGCAGTCATGTGACCGAGTCTCATGACAGAAGCGCTTCATGCAGCTCATGCTCCGCCCTCGCGGCGCAGGACGGGCGGGTCTCCCGCGCGCGCGACAGTTTCTCCGTCATTCACGCGCTCAAAAACACGCTTTGAGTTGTATTTGATGACAAACTGCCAGAATTAGGACTTTTTATGTCGTAATAGCGACTCTTTGACATAATTATTACGTTTTAGTCACAATTTCTACTTTTTAATAAGTAGCAGATATAATTAATAAGACATCATTTTGACTTTTTGTTTCAAAATTAGGATTTTTGTCAATTTGACGTTTTGTCATAATATCAATTATGACTTTTTGTCACAATTTCTACTTATTAAGATTGTTGACTTTTTTTGTCATAATTCTGACTTTTTATGTCATACTATTGAGCAACTTTTTAAGTCATAATTTTGACTTTATTTCAGAATTAGAATTTTTATGTCATAATTCTAACTTTTTTAGTCATAATTTCTACTTTTTAAGTCAGATTTTTGACTTTTTATGTTATAATTTTGACTTTTCATTTCAGAATTTTTATTTCATTCTAACCTTTTTAGTCAGAATTTCTACTTTTTAGGATTGTTGACTTTTTAAATCATAATTCTGACTATTTATTTCAGAATTAGACTTTTTATATTATTATTATTATATTTATATTTATATTAGACCGATAACTTTTTGTCACAATTTCTACTTTTTAAGATTGTTGACTTTTTATGTCATAACTTTGACTTTTTGTGTGATAATATCGACTCTGTCATAATTCTATCTTTTTTTTAGTGATAATTTCTACTTTTTAAGTCACATTTTTGACTTTTTATGTTATAATTTTGACTTTTCATTTCAGAATTTTTATGTCATTCTATCTTTTTAGTCACAATTTCTACTTTGAATGTCATCATTTAAATTTTTTCTTAAATTTGAAATTCTAACTTAAGTAAATTGTGACTATAAGTTTTAATACAGGCTATAAAAACCGATATTATGACAAAAGTTGTACACAAATATACATTTTGACTTAAAAGTAAAAAAAAAAAATTAATCTCATATTTTTTTCTTTTTTAAGTTTTTTTTTTTCTTATGTGGCGAAATGGGCTTCCAAATCAAACTTTTATCAACACAAGTGTTTTTAGAAATATTATATAGTATTTCACACACTTTCTTGCTGATATTGTCATTCATTAATGAACAGGTCAAACTAAGGCCGACAACAACTAAAATCAAAATTGAATCTAATTTAACCACATAAAGACTGACATGAAACAATGTGTTTTATGTTTGGTAATATCATCAGGCTTTCAGTCTGATATATGAAGGGAATATAAATTAAACTGGACTGTGAGTCAGAAGAAGCTATAGAGTTGTGCACGAGCTTCAGCAGCGCGGTTTTATTCTCGAAACGACTCTTTTAGAGACAGATGGACGTCCACCTCAGTAAAGTACAGTATGAATGCATCTGTCAGAGGAGAAACACGCAGCCATCACTAACTCAACAGTCCTTCCTGAGGGACGCTTTTCCTGGAGTTCAGCCGCATTACAAACAACCTGAGCCGTGCCATTGAGCCGTGACAGAACGCTTCATGTCCGGCCGCCTGTAATGAGCTGCTATTTACAACAAATAAGGTGGATGGAGGAACACGGAGCCAAATGATGCCGCGGTCCTCCAGAGGCCGAGACGAGGCCCCGCGGGCGGGACTGAACGTCCTCCCGCCAAAACACACACATGCTTTAATGGGAGAGAGCCGGAGATCAATGAAACAGGTTAAGGGAGCCATCGCAGTCCAATGAATAACTGCCAGAGCACTGACAAAAGCACTGACATCAAACGCTGAAAAGGAGGAGGAAACGTTCGGGAGCCGCGGTCGATATTTGATAAATATGAAGCGGCGGATCTCTGACAAACGGGCTCATTTACTGCTCTAGTTCGGCTTCGTTCTCTCAGGCTTTTACACGGTGTGTGAAAAACCTCAAATATGATGGTTTCCTCATGAAAATGTATATTCGACCCTCCGGTGCTGTTCGGTCATTAGTGACGGAAAGATCTTGCGCTTTGATTTATTTAATTCACCGGGAACGGAACGGAACTTGATTGATTTTGGTGCCACGTGAACACGAAAACATGTTCCCATTGCATTGAAAAGTTATTTCTGAATGTTTTTTTCGAATGTTAAAATCATTTTATCCCTTAAAACTCATTTTTAATCACCAAAATCATTTTTTCCCGCTGTGAAATACAACTAAAACGTAACTCGACACCCTTGCTTCATTTAGTATTCGCAGATCTATGAATATGCTAATTAGCCCCGCCTGAGGTAACGCTGCGATCGCTCTCGGACACATCACGGTAATTAATATGATTAGAATTCGTTATCAAACAGCTAATAATGTGTTGCTAATAAAGCGGTTATGGTTAATGATATGCGAAAGCCCGCCCACACCTTGACATGATTGGTTAGAAAGTAGTTTGTGAGATAAGAAACACCAGCAATTTCAAATCACGGCTGTTTTATAGAGAAAATGGTGTTGAAGGATGAATTAGAATTTTTATGTCATTCTATCTTTTTTAATCATAATTTCTACTTTTTAAGTCAGATTTTTGACTTTTTATGTTATAATTTTGACTTTTCATTTCAGAATTTTTATGTCATTCTATCTTTTTTAGTCGCAATTTCTACTTTGAATGTCATCATTTAAATTTTTTCTTAAATTTGAAATTCTAACTTAAGTAAATTGTGACTATAAGTTATAATACAGGCTATAAAAACTGATGTTATGACAAAAGTTGTACAAAAATATATATTTTGACTTAAAAGTAAAAAAAAAAAAAAAATTTAATCTCATATTTTTTTACTTTTTTAAGTATTTTTTTTTTCTTATGTAGCGAAACAGCTAATAATGTGTTGCTAATAAAGCGGTTATAGTTAATGATATGCGAAAGCCCGCCCACACCTTGACATGATTGGTTACAAAGTAGTTTGTGAGGTAAGAAACACCAGCAATTTCAAATCACGGCCGTTTTATAGAGAAATTGGTGTTGAAGGATGAATTTGCACACGGTTCGTCTTAAAGCACATTAAAAACTCCTCATGACATATAAAAATGTACATTTTTTTCATCCTTCAAACATTATGGGAACTTTCTGAAACAAGTGATAACGACCGTCCAATTAGCGTTTAAAATAAAAACGTCCCATGAAAGATATAAATAATGTTTTCGAGAGACCCACGCCAGCGATTCCCGCCAGCAGCTTCGATCTTACTGAAAAACACCGGGAGGCAGAAACGACATTCCTCAGACTTTATTTCAGCGTGTAAATATTTGATCTGGAGGAACGGCCGAGTTTTTCACCTCGAGTCTGTTGTGTCATTAAACACAGTCAATCATCTGGACGTGTGGAGAACATTTCGCTCATGTTTAGGACGAATATGAAAGTGTCATCGGATGAAATTATGCGTTGATGTTGTTTTCCAAAACCTGGTGGCGAATTACATCAGAATCGTGCCGTTTGATAACGCTCAACTCCAAATAAAAAGCTCATCTTTCATCTCACTGCCGTATTTCTCAGGGTACGCAGGTCAGAGGTCAAAGGTCACAGGCAGGAAATCTCCAGCTCATTTTCACCACAGGTTTATATCAATCATTTGGAAACGGACGCAGATTTGTGAAGATTTCTTGATGATGGTGTTTTCTGCACGGCTCTGCTTCCCTCTTCTGGTCTTCTGCGGCACAAACATCATCATCATCATCATCATCATCAGTGGCATGAATTCACACAAACATGAAAACAAACCGTTGAACGTGTCGAACCGTCTGCGGCTCGAGTTTGACGGAGCAGCGGCACAATTAAAGGTTGATTACGTTATTATCCCTCATCTGTGTCATCGCATCAATTAATGCGCTTGACGGCTGAAAGATTGTCACCGTTCTGGCAGAAACCTTTTCCCGTCGTTCGGCGGAGAAACTTTCCTGCAGCTGTTTTCCAGCGGCATTAACCGCCGTCATCCAGAAACAACAGCAGCCCAGCGGTGTCAATTATATTTGATTGACTGAGTAAAGCAGCACACAAATAAGCCCAAACAATGGACACAAAAATCTATAGACGACTCTCCTCCTGTCAAATCAAGCGCTCGTCTCCTCCATTTTCATGCTGCACAACAGCCTTAAACACGCCGTCTGTCCGTCCGTCTCTCCAACACCGGCACCAATTAAAGCGCCGGCGTCTTCAGAGGCGCAAAACGCTCCTGCCGTCCGGCAAACGAGCTCTAATTCATCAGTTTAACGTCACACATCTGCACATATTGGCTTTTGAACGGAATGAAATACTCTTCTTTCAGGAGCATTAAAGCTGCGGTTCAACACTCCAGGGAATCGACTCACTTCTGGCTCACAGTTCGATTCGTATTTGAGGAAATTTTATCCGTGTTGCACATGTTTCTGTCTCGTTTTCCGGCGCAGATATCTAAGCATTTTTAACTCAAGTTAAGCAAAATGACTCTTAAGTCTGAAAAAATGAGTGAGTTTGTGCTTAAAACAAGAACAAATGTCAGAAGTAATCTTGTTTTCACAAGATGTGATCTCAGTGTCTGGTGTCTCTAGAAGTTTCAGCTCAAGATCATTTATTATCGCTCATCAAATTCGCCTCTATTTGGGCGTGAGCAAAAACACGCCGTTTTTGTGTGTGTCCCTTTAAATGCAAATGAGCTGCTGCTCCAGAAGAGGGCGGAGCTTTAACAGCTCAACAACAACAAAGTAAATAAATCTCCGGCAGGCGATTCTCATTAAATCAGTGTAACAGTTGAAAACGTCTTTATTTTAACCTCCAAAATGTCGTTACAATGATTCCAATAATATACTTCTTGCATTCAAACATAAGAGTTAAATTATAAATCCAGACATTAACTCAAAACAAGACAGATTACATATAAACGTATTTGAGTTATGAAAACCGTCAGAATCTGAAGGTGCAGCATTGAATCACTTCACTCCTGGAATAAAGCACACGATTCGTTCGTTCGTTCGTTCGCCGTCATTCTCTACTGCTTCTGTTTGATTATGGAGTCTGTACAAAATCACAGTATTGAAAAATTACTATTTCAAAATTTGCATGTAAGAAAGTGTGACGGCAAATAGTGTGGAAAAGATTGATTAATCGAGCACCTGGTTTCTAAATGATCGTCAGAGTGCAAATCTGAATCATAGTTGTGTGGCGTCGGCTGCTCTAGACAGCGCTCGTCTTGCTTTTGCTCTTGGATTCGCTCTTTTTCCCGGACGGACTGGCGTGTTTCCCGCCGCTCGGAGCGTTGTTGTTGTTGCTGTTCTGGTTGCCGCTGAGGGTTTCCATGATGGAGCGGAATGTTCCGAAAGGCCGTTTCCCCGATTCCGACTTATCTTTGGGAGGTGGGACTTTTACGTCAGCCGCGGGTCCGTCTTTACGCGGCGGCTCGTCGAACGTGACCCTCAGTTTTAGGTTCTGCGCCGTCTTTCTTCGAGAGGACGGGGATTTGAGGGCGCTTTTGGGACTTGTTGCGACCTTTTGGCCGTCGGGAAACTCTCCTGCGACATCGACTTTCGTTTCGGGATCGCTGTGGTCCGAGGATGGCGACGGGTTGTAAGCGTCCACGGATTTGGAAGTCCTGTGCGCGAAGGAGAGCTTGCGCTCGTTGACGGAGCTGCTCTTGTGCTCCTCGACCTCTGCGATGGGCAGCTGGGTCGGTCTGTCGGGCCTGGAGCCGCCGGCCGTGGGTTTGGACTCATCCGCGGGATACGCCACGTCGCCATCCGATTCGCTGAGCGAGCGCTGCATGATCTGCTTGAGACGGGCCAACTTTAGTTCCCGCCTCTCTCCCAACCCCAGCCGTTTCATCGGTCCGGCTCCAGGCCCCGCCCCTGGCTCCACTCCTCCGGCACCGTCCTGGAGGTCCAGGGTCAGTCTGTCTCTGGCACCCGCCGGGTCTTTTCCCAGCAACTTCCGCAGAACGCCGTCTGAGTCCGTGTGTCTCTGCTTCAGGACCCACTGGCCGTTATCAGGAGCCACTTCAGCCGTCAGCATCATCTCTGGCCACGTCTCAGCCAGAGGAACGAGGGAGCTGCATGAGAAGAGAGAGAGATGATCAGTTCTGATGGAGGGCCCAAAGAAATACGGTTCATTTGGTCACATATTATTATTATTATTAGGGGCCGAGCACCTAGTGTTCCTCTTCTGCTCTGGAAGTCTATAGAACCGCTTGTGGAAAAGTTATGAAATTTGATTCATTGATAGAAGCCAGTCTGAACCGTCACCATAGCAAATTTGGAGTCTCTAACTCAATCCCTCTAGCGCCACCAACTGTCCAAAGTTGCACTTCTGTTTATGCTAATAACTTTTGAACCGTAAGGGCAGGAAACGAAATTCTTCCTGATTGCTTGGCTCAAGACTTTTTCGAACTCCAAGGCGATTGCTCTGATTTTCACGAAAATTGAAATAGATCATCTTCAGGACCGTTACGACAGAAATTTATGGAATTCGGTTTGTCAAACCGTTCTCGAACAACGCGGTACATGTCATCACAAGTATGACCTGAGGCTACATGCTGCGTTTTGGTGCAGCACCATCTACTGGTCTGGAGATACGAAAAATGGCAATTTTTGATTATACTGTAACTTCTCAATGTTTTTTTTAGATTTGTTGCGGCATGCTGAGTCAAACGATACCCAATTTTCCTATATTGGCCGTTTTGGGCATCAGGCCATTTTGGGCATCAGGCCATTTTGAATTTGCTCTTGGATTTGATTTTTCCCTGGACGGACCAGCGTGTTTTCCGCCGCTCGGAGAATTACTGTTGTTGCTGTTCTGGTTGCCGCCGAGGGTTTCTCCGCAACGCTTCATCATATTCAGGCCAAACTTGTCCTCACATGTCATCACAAGTATGACCTGAAGCTACATGCTCCGTTCCGGCGCAGCGCCACCTACTGGTCCAGAGATATTTTGAATTTTGTCACAAAAAGCTATATTTTTACAAACGCATTGGTGGATCGTTACGAAACGCGATATGCATCTTCGGCTCCATGTTCTTACGGTACTCCAGAAGATTCGGGGCAGCGCCACCTTGTGGTCAAACGTGTTTGTAAATTTCAACTGTTGACTAAATTAACCTATTGTGATGACACGGTCATACCGAGAACATTTTGCCATAGTCAAACTTCCTGTCCTCCATTTTGATTTTCTTTAAAAACCTACTTTTTCGAACTCCTCCAAGCCTGTTAGTCCGTTTCGTGTACCACACCAACTAAGTCGAGGCTTGACGCCAAAATGACTTTTGAGGCTGTGTCTTACATGTGTCGGTGTCACCTCACTCTGACCATACCACATTAATTGTCACAGCACCACCTATTGGTTGCAAGTGACAAACCATTAAATTATTATTGTTGACTGTACTTATGATTTTTTAACAATTTTTCCTAAAATGATCTTTAATTGCTCATTGTTGCAGTTGGTCTGATGCTCCCAGCTTTATCAAGCCTTCTTTGTGCTTGGTCCCTTAAGCTATATTTACTGTTATTATTTCTTTAAGAGGTACAATCTACTGCATAATAGTTACAAGTTAAACCAAACTTTTATTTTGGCAGGTTGTCTTGAAGAGATTTGAGCTGAAGTGACTCTTGATTAAGCCCTACTTTTGATTTGTTCATCCAAAATTTGCTGCGACATTCTGCATTATATTTGAACCACGCTTCAAACTGCAGGGCTCATCGTGGACAGACCTTGGCGATCGAGGTCTTCCGTTGGGCTCTTGCGTCTGCAGGAGCAGCTGGAGTTGATTCTGCACGGCGACTCGCGCTGTAGTTTGTCTGTGGAGACAGAAACGGATGTTGGCGTCACTCACAGGTCGCATCAGAAGACAAACGCATCCCGGGAATGAAGGCTCTTACTCGTGTAGCTGTTTGGTCAGTTTGACCACCTGCGAGGCCAGCGACATGCACGTCTCCACCACCACCAGATAGCGCGAGCAGGTGCTGTGACCCTGCCGCTCGGCACACTGGGACGGACGCTCGCCCTGCTGGTTCTGGACGGTCACGTTCGAGCCGTACTCCACCAGAGTCTGAGAAAAACAAACACATGTTAGAAGACTGAAAGTTTTAAAAGTGACTTCGTTGTGAGTTTGTGCATTGCTACATAATTTAACTGAAACTTCACTAATGTGACTGCGACTTTAAAGTCTATTAATTCAGATAAGAGGAAACGCTGTGATGTATGGATGTATTTCTGTAATGTGATCACAGTGAAATGTAAAACTTCTTTGGAAGGTGTAGCTTCCAAAACAACACCACCATGAGCTCATTAACATATACCCGCCCACATTTACACATCACCACCTACTTAAATATTCAGCATCATCACCCATCCTGATGAGGTTAGCCGTCATTGGACCTTACTCTTAAATTATTCATATTTTTACACATGCACTTGTTAACCTCATTCTAATGGTAATTTGGAGTACTCTAAACAAGCATATCCGAGGTTAGTCATTTGCATAAAATATGAGAAAACACCTCCATATAAGGGCTTTCCTCAAAACATTTTCATGCAGAGGAACCAAAACAATTGCATACAGATTTTTGCACATTTATGTGACGTGCGTTTGGTGTTTTTCTTTCTGTCTGCGACCAAACAGAACAATCCTAAAAGCCGGACCGGTGCGTCTCTCAGCACTGCAGGAACAGCAACAGGAAATGGGAGGGAGAGCTGCTTCCTGTCTCTCTTTCTCACTGCAAAGCAGACAAAACAAGAGGCCGAAGTGCAGATCAAGTGAGCGGAGCACCTGAACGCAGCTGAGATGGCCGTACTGAGCCGCCACGTGAACCGCAGAGTTTCCGTTCTGGTCCACCTCGTCCAGAGAAATGGCCTGTTCCTGCATGAACTGCAGCAGCCACAGCAGGACTCGCTCCTGCAACACACGTGAGGCGAGATTAGTCACGTGACCGCCGGAGCGTCCCCGTGGCGTGTGGGCGGAGTCGCTCACCTGTCCGTGCCGCGCGGCGTAGTGGATGAGGCTGGGATGCTCTCGAGTGCAGCTGAGCTCGGCGATGGCTTCGGTCTCGCTCACCATCCAGCGCACACACTCCAGATGACCGTTCTACACAAACCACACAAAGTTTAGTCGGTTTAGTTCACGCCACAGCTGATTGGACAAACATCTGTACACGCCCACGAGTGCAAGATGATGTCATCAAATGATCCTGGAAGGGAAACGGTGTGTATTTTCTGCTGCATGTTCAACCTCGAACATTTTTCATCCGCCGAACCCCTAAGGGCTAAAACGCTTACTTGAATTTTATTTCAATTCTCATTCGATATTTTCTATTTTTATTTTCTATTTCTATTATTTACTATTTTTAAGTTCATAATATTTAAATTAATTTAGTTATATATTTCCTTTAGGTAGAAGTCTCGGTGTTTTTATGACAACAGGGTTCTAGATCTGTAAATTTAATTATATCTAGTATATTAGAATAATCTGGTTTTGTTCATTTCTTTGAACTTTTTCCACAGACCCCTAGCGCCCCCTAGAGGACTCCATTCTGAAAACTCCTGATTTAATTCATTATTAGCCGTTAATCAACCGCACTAGCACAGAGCCGAGCTCAACGACACAGCCCGCGGTGACGTGATGTACAGACGTACCCGGACGCCGAGGCCCGCGGGTGTGAGCTGCTGCTTGTTGCGTTCGTTCAGACAGTCCTCGCCCATGAGCGACGTCAGGTGCTGCAGGCAGTCGGCGTGACCCTGAGCCGCCGCCACGTGCAGCAGGTTGTTCCCGTCCTCGTCTCGGATGCGCTCCAGGTTCTCTGCGGCGAAGTGAGGCTGCACAGACAAATTATTATTTGGGATATGAAGTGTGTAATAGCACTGTTTGTAAAAGGTCTTGCGAGACGAATGAACCGTTTCAGAAAAGAGCTGCGATGGAAAATTGGATGAATGTAAACCTGTAGGAAACAGGACTTTAAATGGATGGCTCTTACCAGCAGTGAGATCTGCCCCTCTCTCACGATGTTCAGGATGTTTTGCGTCTTCTTGGCTTCTTCGTCGCCGTCTCCAAACGCTCGCAAGCCTCCCCTTGTGCTTTTGGCTCCCTGAAGAGGGAACGCCGTCTGCCCGCCATCGGCTACGGCTTTGTCTGGGAAGGGCAGGCCGGACAGGAGCTTGTCTGTCTCTGAACCGTGACCGTGCTCGAATCCCGCGCTTTGTGCCCTGAGATCCACAGACTTTGACTTCCTCATGTCGGGCCAGTTGACGGGCGACAGCACACAGAACTGCGTCCCGCCGCTCAGGCTCTCGGAGTGGGTGAGCGTCGATCCTCTGACGCCGGCGGCCGCGCTCCTCTTCTCCGAAGCCACGCGGGGCAGCGTTGCCGTCTGCTGACTGGATTTAATATACGGCACGTCCAGGATCTCGTCCATGTCCAGGTCGTAGTGCTCCAGCTCTCCAAACAGAGCTCCGTTCCCCAGGCCTCTGCTCTTGACGGCGCACGGAGAGACGGCAGCGTCATCTTTGCTCCGCTCGGCGTTCTGCTCGCCGCTCTTCCCGTCGGCCTCCGTCTCCGACACCTCCGGCTGGTGTTTGAGGGGAGACACGCGTTTGACGGGTCGGAATTTGCTGTAGACGTCGGCGATGCCGGTGGGTTTGATTCCTGCGCCGCCGTGTGACGCCGCGTTACGAGCCCAGTTGATGGCTGGAGCTGAAACACAAGTCAAAGTAATCGGTATAGAACTTTTCACAACACGTGAACTCAAAGCAGCTTTACTATAGAAGCGTGTTTCTGCTGTGAAATAAAAATAACTTTTTTCTCAGATTTGCGATATATAAACTTGCAATTGCCTGTTATAATGTCCAGGTGTGAGGAATCCCACAATTCTGGACATTACTTTATATCTCGCAATTCTGACTTTATATCTCGTAATTCTGACTTTATATCTCAATTCTGACTTTATATCTCACAATTCAGACTTTATATCTCGTAATTCTGACTTTATATCTCAATTCTGACTTTATATCTCACAATTCTGACTTTATATCTCAATTCTGACTTTATATCTCACAATTCAGACTTTATATCTCGCAATTCAGACTTTATATCTCACAATTCTGACTTTATATCTCACAATTCAGACTTTATATCCCACAATTCTGACTTTATATCTCGTAATTCTGACTTTATATCTCGTAATTCTGACTTTATATCTCGTAATTCTGACTTTATATCTCACAATTCTGACTTTATATCTCACAATTCTGACTTTATATCCCACAATTCTGACTTTATATCTCGTAATTCTGACTTTATATCTCGTAATTCTGACTTTATATCCCGCAATTCTGACTTTATATCTCGTAATTCTGACTTTATATCTCGTAATTCTGACTTTATATCTCGTAATTCTGACTTTATATCTCACAATTCTGACTTTATATCCCACAATTCTGACTTTATATCTCGTAATTCTGACTTTATATCTCGTAATTCTGACTTTATATCTCGTAATTCTGACTTTATATATCACAATTCTGACTTTATATCTCACAATTCTGACTTTATATCTCGTAATTCTGACTTTATATCTCGTAATTCTGACTTTATATCTCGTAATTCTGACTTTATATCTCGTAATTCTGACTTTATATCTCGTAATTCTGACTTTATATCTCACAATTCTGACTTTATATCCCACAATTCTGACTTTATATCTCACAATTCTGACTTTATATCTCACAAATGCGAGAAAAAGAGTCAGAATTGTGAGACGCGTGAATGAAAGTCGTACCTTGTCTCTCGTCGCTCTGTCCATCGTGTCTTCGGCACAGCTCAGGAATGCTTTTGGACGCGTACTGTGACAGGAGACATCAAGACATGTTAAAGCTCAACAAACACTTCTGTGACATCATCATCTCCCATGAGCACCAGCAGAGCGCAATTCTGTGTATTATAATACTGAAAGAATGAAAGTCATGGGTTTGACTCCCAGGAAACATCTGAGCAATAAACCCTGAATGAACCACTTCACCACTTTAACACAGATGAACAAATGTAACACAGAATGACACTGTAAACTACTGTATTCAACATAAATCAATACTGTAACACTTAATATACACTTAAACATCTTAAACTGGAGTTTATGAGTTGAAAACTAATAATTAAATCAAAAGATTAAAAAAAAGTAATTTTAAAACAAAAACAATTCAAAATAATATGCTTGCTAAAACTCAAATCATAAAAATTTAAAAATCTTTAAAACAAACTAAAATAAATTAGCATTTAAAAATTCATTAAATCATAAAAATAAAAAATAATTTTAAAAGAAAATAATAAATAAAACACTTACTAAAAATACATTTTATTTAATTATTTAATTGAATTTAAATTAATTTAGTAAATTTAAAAATAAAATGCTTAAAAAACAAATCAAAATAAAATGATTAATAAAAATTCATTAATCATGAAAATGAAAAGAAATCTTTAAAGTAAACTTTAAAATACATTTTAGCATTTAAAAATTCATTAAATCATAAAAAGAAAATAGATAAATCATTTAAAAATACAAACAAATCAAAATAAAATGCTTACTAAAAATACATTAAATCATATAAATGAAAAATTAAAATAAATCATTGTAAAATAAAAAAAATCTACAAACTTATTAAATCATAAAAAATAATTAAATAAATAATAATAAATAATGAACTATAAAATAAAAATAGCACAAAAAAAGATGAAATATTTAACTTGTTTCACCATTAAACAACATCAGTGAACCATGAACATGTGAAAGTTAACGCTGAAATATTAACTTAAAATGCTTCTAGAAATTATTTTAACTCGAGTTCAAATATTTTGAGAATTGCTGATCTAGTGAATAGCTGAACGTCTCTTCAGTGGAGGAAAGTCTCGGAATGAAATGGGATTTTCATTTTCGGATGAATTTCTCTTTAAGATTAAAAATAATTTAACTATCTCTAACGAAAACCGCGCTGAGGTTTACAGTGACGAACTCACAGGTAAATCATCAGTGAAGTCGATCTCGTCCAGATCCAGGTATTCAGGAACGTCCATCTTCAGTCAGCATTCTGACAACAAACACACTTCATTAATCAATAATCAGTGATGAACTGATACACACTCCAGCCGAACATGAACCACCACATCATAAGAGAGGGGCGGGGCTTACTCTCATCCATCAGCACACGATTGGACAGTGGAAAGTGGGCGTGGTTATCCGAGTAATAAAACTATGATTAAGTAGCTATTTAACCACTGGTTAACATTAACCAGTAGCCCGTGTGGCCTCGATGACGTCAGGTGAACATGAACATCATTTATATTGTCATGAAACATGTTTTGTCTGCAGATTAACTGAGGAATCAGTCATAATAAGAGCAGAACCATGATTTAATGTGTCTATTTCACATCAAAACACACAATCATCGATAACTGATCGTGAAAAACAAGCTGAAGAGCGCGTGTGTGTGTGTGTAGTGTCTGTGGATGTTTATGTCTGTAAATCTGTCTGCCCGTTTCTGTCAGTCTTTTGTTTCTAGCATTAGCTTTAGCGTTAGCATCCCTCAGATGATCTCTCACCATCTCATTGTTTCTCTCTGGATTTTCTCGCATGTTTCTGATCTCTTTCCTCCGTTGTGTTGTGTTCAGTGAGTGTGTGTCGTACCTTGTTCTCGCTGCTGTCTGTCGCTGATCGTCTGTCGGTGTTTCTTCTGAATAGCGGATCATCTGAAGAATGTGACACGAGCGCGCGCCTCCCTCAGCCTCCTCAGCGCGCGCGACCCGACGCACAGCGCGCACACAGAGACTCGCCAGCAGAGGGCGCGCGCGCAGAAAATATAAAAGCTTTGTTCCCGCCACAGAATTGTTTTTTTTTTTAAAAAGCTACAGAAAACGCCTTTTTACAAATAAAAAATATATATATTTTTTATAAAATATAAAAAATATATATATATAAAATATAAATATAAAAATATATATAAATATAAAAAACTATAAAAAATATATGTATTTTTTATAGTGTTTTTGCAACAACCGCAAAAGGTGAGGTTTTTTACTCATTTTTGTCCCCAAAAACACATTCAGACTCATTCAAGGCTCTTTCTTCGATTCATAAGAACACATGAAAATTAAAAAAAAAAACATATTCTCATTTGCTTTTATTCAAGTTAAGTCCTAAACTAAAGTGACAATAATATTAATAGCACCTTTAAGAGTTAGATAATATAAAACATGAATCTAAAAAAAACGACGTTAACATTTTCAGTCTCTCATGCACATCTTATTAAAAGTTCCTGATTTTATTCTACACATCATTCAAACTAAACAATACGATTAAGATCGATATGGCTAGGACTGCACAATTAGGACACAATTAATCGCGATTAATCCAAAATAAAAGTTTGTGTGGGTACTGTGTATATTTATTATGAATATATAAATACACACTTGCATGTAAGGCTATATTTAACAAAAAATATATTTATGTATAAAACATTTATTTTTATATATAATATAAATGATATATTAATATAAATATACATGAATGCATGTAAATATTTCTTAAAAGAATACATGTATGTGTATTTATATATATATACACAGTACACACGTATATTATGTAAACAAACTTTTATTTTGGATTCGATTAATCGCTTGACAGCACTAAATATGTAGCGGTTAACAGGGAATATTCTCAAAACGTTCTGTCAAGGTTCTCTCAACGTTACTAACAAACATTCTGCCAGTAATGCTGAAGTTATCTGGTCTTGAATAATGTTCTCATAAAAAGATTGTTTATGCATCGTTCATGGAACTTTTCTGTAACGTTTCTTAAATGTTACTACTTGTTTCAGAACGTTCAGAGAAAATTCAAAAGTAACGTTCCCATAATGTTTGAAGAATGGAATGTTCCTTTAACGTTCACAGTTTGTTTTTGTTTTTTTAAAAACTGGACGTTCAGGGAACATTCACGTTTTCATAACTCAATGAGAACGTTAAAAAAACGTTCTTAGAACACATTTTGTTATAGCTGGTCGTAGATGCATCAGTTGAAAGTTCGAATCGTAGTACTGCGGTGTTATTTTCACAGTAACACAGATGATAAACCGCAGGGGATGTTGATGTTTGCTGGTCCGGTGAGCGAAGAATCCCGCCTCAGTGTCTGTGAAGAGAAGGACTGGACGTGAGTCTCTTTAGTATTTTGACACGCGACACATGAGGAGACGGAACCGGTACTCACGCGGTCACGGTGCAGCCGGACACATGCGCGTTGTTGCCGGTGTAGTGAACGTCACAGCGGACAATGTTATTGCTGAAGTCTGACTCTGACACCTGGAAGCCTGGGTTTACTGTAATCTGAAATAAAAACCATCAAAACCTCTCAGACCTGAAGAAGACTGGCGGTCATCATCACAAGCTCGTGTCGGAGGTGTCTGACCTTGAGGACATATCGTCCAGGCTGAACGTCTGTAATATCGATCCACTGACAGTCGATGTCTGCGCTGTAGGTGTCGTAACATCCAGGACTCAAACCCTACGGCGTGAGAGTAATTATAACATGAATCTGTCTCTGTGATTTGAGTTGTGGTTGGCCGCAGTAATTACACACCTGCGTGTGGGACGTGCAGGCGTAGCGGCGGTAGTATCCGGGGTCGCAGGACGTGTCCTCCAGACAGAAGCTGGCTTTATGACCCTCCGCTACTCTCTGCTGTGTGCTGGAGTCCAGCAGGTCGTAATGGCAGAACTCATTCATGCTGTGATAGTGACTGAAACACACACAACAAACATTCGTCTGTTCTGATTATAGAACAATAGGATCAGGGCTGGGTGGGTTACTTTTAAAATGTATTTCACTACAGATTACAAAATACTTGCTTTAAAAAGTCATTTGTAACGTATTTCGTTACATTACTCAAGTTTAGTAACTTCATCTAAATACTTTAGAATACTTTGGAATACTAATAAGTGTGGAACAAACACAAAAAAGGTCATTGCAAGTTTTTATCTCATAATTCTGACTTTTTCCCTCAGAATTGTGTGATATAAAGTTGCAGTTGTGAGTTATAAAGTCAGAATTATGAGATATAAACTCACAATATTGAGAAAAGTCAGAATTATGAGATATAAACTCGCAATATTGAGAAAAGTCAGAATTATGAGATATAAACTCGCAATATCGAGAAAAGTCAGAATTATGACATTTAACTCACATACTAAATTCACAATTGCAAGAAAAAAAGTTAGTATTGCAATATCAATTCTGAGAAAAAGAAGTCAGAATTGTGAAACACAAACTCACAATTGTGAGGGAAAAAAACAAATTGTGAGAAAAAGTTGCAGTGACCTTTTTTATAATTATAAAATGACTCACAAAACATGAAAACAGTGGAAAACATGAAACTTAACTCTTTTTCAGACGGTCAGAGTCAGAGAATCACCAATCGCTGTTTAAATGACATTAAAACTCAAAGTAATCACTTTGGTAATCTAAAACACTTTTCAGATGTAACTGTAATCTGATTACCACCCATTTAAAATGAAACTGTAATGAATTACAGTGACTCAAATTTTGTATTTTAAATACGTCACTGAGTTACTTGTATTTCGTTACTCCGCAACCCTGAATAGGATACAGGAGAAGGAAGTTCAACACTCTTATTTCTAAATCTAACAAAGTCATTTTTGCTTATTAGTATAGTTGAATTAGATCATTGAAGGTCAGCAGCAAAGACAGTGGTTAATAAAGTGAGATTAAATACATGAAGTATATTTATGTAATTTAATAGTTAATTATTACAGGTTTGCATATAATTTTGAGATTGCATTTCACTGTTTTTATTCTGAATGTTTTCGTGCAAGTGAGATGAGCACAATCACTACAATAACATCACGCTCACATTGCACACAACACCTCTGTCAATACATGTGGAAAAGTAGCTTAGATATTTTGTTGACAAAAGTAATGCATTACTTTATTAGTTACTTGAAAAGGTAATCTGGTCACGTGACTCAAGTTACTTGTAATGCATTACCAACAACTCTGCTTGTAACATATTTTTTTTCAGCAGCTTCAACTGAAAGCACATCACAGCAATGTGTTTTCTGTCATTTAGAGGTGGTGTGTGATATAAATGTACTTTAACTTCACCATCATGTTCTACTTTAACAGTAATTCCATCAAAAATGGCATATAGTGTGTGCGGTTTTCCTCACTTGTGACAGCTGTGCCACTCCCAGGCGTATCGTGGTTTGCTGGGCAGGAAGTCTGCGGTTCCCTGGTTCTTCACGCGCTGCGGGAACCTCAGCAGAACCCTGGTGTCGTAGTCTCGCGCGTTTGCCGCTGAACTGAGGAACGTGAAGTTTTGTAAAGTTTGACAGGTTTAATATCAGTTTCTCGAACAGAAACCAGAAACAGTTTCTGTCGCTGTAAAGTTACTGAGTAAATATTTGGTTGTTTTACAGATTTCATTATGGATTCTTCAGACCAGCTCATGTTATTTCTGAATCATGAAAGTGTCCATTTTTTTATTTATCGTTTCAAAAATGTTTTTTCTTCTTTATTTAAACGTTAAGGGAACATTACATTCTGCTAACATAATGGGAATGTTACTTTTGAACGTTCTGAAACAAGTAGTAACATTTTAAAAAACGTTACATAAATGTCCAACTTAGATAACTCTGAGCGAACGTTCTGTTAACGTTACTGGGAGACGTTTCTTCATAACTTTAGGTACGTTTCCATGACAACGATGTACTAAAAACAGAAAAGTTTTTTCTTTGTACAGTTGAGAACGTTATCCCCGTTCACATGGATCCACAAAAATGACTAGAAAACGCTGTATTACACATGTCAGACAAGTCGTTTGTAATGTCACTTTGTAAAGAAAGATTACGCGCCTGCGCATACGCATTATTAAGTGTGCACGCATGCGCAGTTTTGATCAATCTCTCGCCATGAGTCACAACCCATATAAACATCTTTGTATTATTTCATGCTAGAGTTGAATAAATCAGGGTTCTTTCTAACCTCTTCACACAATCTCTCGTCTATTGTCGCAGTAGCTCGCACGTGTTCCGGTCTGTCCTGTTTCAGCAGTTTTTCTTTGACTACCTTATGAATCGACCTTGTGGATAAACTAATTTCTGCAAAAACAATTAAATGCGTATGTGCGACCTGCGCGTACAATTACAAAATTCCGAAGGTGCACGTACTGTACGCATGTACTCTAACAAAACTGCGCTGTACACTGACCCTCGCGTACGCGTAAAAAGTGAGCTATACTTTGGGCTTTATACGTGCATTCTTATCCACGTTGTTTTTATAGTTTACTGCACTTTGATATTCTTCTCATTATTTCCCTATAGCAGGTAATAAATCAGAAGTCTCGCACATTAACAGAAATGCCTTAATTTCCATGTTGACAGAGAAGGTGCATGACGGCACCGTTTTCACAGACTCGCGTTTTTGCAGTTTACACGGAAATGACAACACTTTTGAAACCCGGTTAGAAAAGTTTGCGTTTTCAGGTCACCGAAACGCCGTTGTCGTGTAAATGAACGGCCAAAACACATATGGTGTGTTTATTATGTTTTTACACAATGGTGAGAGAACATTCCGTTAGCTGGGATATTGGCTTCTTTAAAGGTTCAATGTGTAAATTTTAGCGGCATCTAACGGTGAGGTTGCGAATTGCAATCAACGGCGCAGCACTGTGCTTTTAGACTTTTAGAGAAGCTACGGTGGCCGTCACAAAGACAAAGATGGCGTTGTCTGAGACAGGCAAGCAATGAGGTTTCTTCTTTCTTCTAACAATGAACGGTTCAGAACGGTTCAGACGACTACCACTACAACTACTTCATGCGTATTCAACGTAGTGATGATGATGGAAGCTGCCTCTAAAAACACCAACAAACATTCTGGCGCAAAATGGCGACATTTTTGATTCCCCAAAGAACCTTAGTGTGAAGAGTAAGAACAGAATAAAGAACATTTTGAGGTTCCATGGATCTTAAAGGTTCTTCGTGAAACCCTCAATGCCAAAAAAGAAGCTTTATTTTTAAGAGTGCATCATCATCATCATCATCATCATCATCAATTATATTCAAAGTGAAATAATGCAAACTGAAGGTCAGACGGACCTCGCCAGGCACTTCTCCTCCGCAGCACATCTGAGGTTGTACATCGGAACTCTCTGGACGTAAGTGGACACCTGGATCATGTAGGGATCCACCACCAGATCCGGCAGACCTAAGGATATTTAATAATAATAATCAAAAAGACATTATGTTATGAAAACGTATTTTTTATGAATGTTCTCTGGACATTCAAAACATTTTTTTCTTTGTTATTTGAACGTTAGAGAATGTTTTCTTCTCTATCTTTCTTCAAACGTTATGGGAACGTTACTTTTGAACGTTCTTGAACTTTTCAGGATAAAATGTTTCAGAATAAAGTTCCATGAACAATGTATAAATGATGTTTTGAGAAAATTATTGCAAACGTTCTTTTAACGTTCCCTGATGTTAGATATTGGTTCTTACCATTCTGGAAGTATCTGGTTCCATAACCGGGATGCCTCTGCGTGCTTCTGTGTCTGGGTCTGTAGTACGAGTCGTAGTAGTTGTAGTATGGATTGTAGGGACTGTTCCTGATGGATTTGTAGGGATCGTACGGGTCATCGGACACCATCCCCTCATCACCCGAGCTCGCGTTCCGACCGGCGTCCGGTGCGGCTGTTCCTCGGTTCACCGGCGGCACGTACTCAGATCCGCGACTCAGCAGATTATACACGCGCCCGTTATTCGTCCACCGCGTCCGCGCGCGCAGCGCACCTGCCTGTTGCGCGCGAGCCGCCGCTCTCTGTCCGGGGTTCTGCTGAGAGAAAACCGTCGGAACGCCACCGCAAACACATAAGAAGAGCAGAACGACACTTCCGCGGGCCAAGAGCTCCATAATACCTGCGAAAGCAGCGGTGTTTCTGCGAGAAAGCGCGCGTGACACTCTGTGAAGCTCAGCGCGCGATGAGGAGGAGCTGATGAAGCCGCTGCACGTGCGGCTTTTACAGTTTCTGGATCAGTTTCAGAGTTACACAAGCGACTATGGTAACATCATCAGATTTCACAACCACTGCATGACAAAAATACAATAAAACAAACAACAGAGTTTATTTATATATTTATATAGCCTGCAGGGATAACATGCAAAATGTATTTATAGTAAAGTGAGAGTTCCTCCCAAAAATGACCAGTAACTCGCAATGATGTTCTTCCAAACCGAAAGATATTTTGAGAAATGTTTTTTTTTTTTTTTGGTTCATAGAAGTCAATGGTAAACAAAACTGCTGTTGTTAATTTTTGGGGGGTAAACAATCTCTTATGTAAATAAATAAATAAATAGTAAATGTTGCTGACACAGCCTATTACACTCTGAAAAGAGCGGCTGGGTCAAAAATGACTGTATGTCTGGATTAAAATGAACCCAAAAACAGCCCAATCGCTGGGTTAAAACAGAACAATCACTCGATTAAAACAACCCAATCGCTGGGTTAGAATAGCTCCATCACTGGGTTAAACAGCCCAATCGCTGGGTTAAAACAACCCAATTGCTGGGTTAAAACAGAACAATCACTCGATTAAAACAACCCAACCACTGGGTTAAAACAAGCCATTTTCAACCCAACTTGTGTTGTTTTTAACCCAACATTTTTTAGAGTGTAGAAACTACAATCAGATACATTTAGAACAAAAGAAACGAGAGGATCTTCATTTGTTTTTATCATTTATTTTCACATATAATGAATCAGTATTTAGAAACAAAAGATTTTTAATTGTCACTTTTGGACCAGAAACAAACACAAGGGTCATTTGTTCCATTGAGCCGCTTTTACGATGTAAGATTTGTCTAAAAAGTCAAATCAAGTCAAGTCATCTTTATTTATATAGCGCTTTTTACAATGCAAATTGTGGCAAAGCAGCTTTACATTAATAAGAAAATGGTGTCATTGTGCAGCTTATTCTATATATTATTGATTCATTCCGTTGCAAATATCAGTAGTTATTAGTCTAGTTAATTTAGGTATATCAGCACTGGAGAAAACAGTGACGTAATCGTCCGGCTCAGATCAGTTCGCATACAACGACACCAATGCAGGCATATCAAAAACACTGCTGAATATCAAGCAAGTGTCCCCAACTTAAGCAAGCCAAAGGAACCAAAACTCCAACAAATGGAGAAAAAAACCTTGGGAGAAACCAGGCTTAGTTGGGGGGCCAGTTCTCCTCTGGCCAACAGTGAACACTTGTCCGATACTCAGGCAGAGTTACAGGTCATTAAAAGCATTTGGAATCGCAACAGTCAAAATATTTAATCTAGTTCCATCTAGTTTAAGATCTTTTTGATCACGCTGGTATGGGACGGTTTGTTGGGATATGTGCCGCTGGCTGATGAGTCGGTAAGGTCTTCACAAAGGATGAGCTCGTTCACACGGTCTCCGCCGACACCACAGGGCCACACTGCTGCCGCACACAGGCACAGGTTCCCCGTCCGACCCGGACACGGCCCGGATCCAGCCAATCACGTTAATTGGTAAAATCGAAGATGAATTTCTGTTCAGTGAATCTGTACAGACAATAAAGTTTAACTAACTAACTAACTAAACCTCGGGATAAGCAGAGAGACAAAAAATTAGCATAGACGCCATTCTTCTTCAGATGTAACGAGTACATCTGGTGTTATAGGAAGTGTTCCCGGTTCCGGCTGACCTGATCTATGCAGCCTAACAATCCTTTAACGGATATGAAGACAAAAGTTTATAGTGCGTCATGTGTATGCCAGGTTAAATAGATGCGTTTTTAGTCTAGATTTAAACTGACAGAGTGTGTCTGCTTCCCGAACAATGCTAGGAAGATTGTTCCAGAGTTTAGGTGCCAAATAGGAAAAGGATCTACCGCCTGCGGTTGATTTTGATATTCTAGGTATTAACAACTGGCCAGAATTCTGAGATCGTAATAGACGCGAAGGACTATAATGCATTAAAAGCTCACTCAGGTACTGGGGAGCGAAGCCATTTAGTGCTTTGTAAGTAATTAGCAAGATTTTAAAATCTATACGATGTTTAATAGGGAGCCAGAGCAGTTTTGACAGAACCGGGCTAATATGTTCATACTTCCTGGTTCTAGTAAGGACTCTAGCAGCTGCGTTTTGGACCAGCTGTAGTTTGTTTATCACGCGAGCAGGGCAACCACCCAGTAGAGCATTACAGTAATCTAGTCTCGAGGTCATAAACGCATGAACTAGCTGTTCCGCATTTGTCATTGAGAGCATATGTCGCAATTTAGATATATTTTTAAGATGGAAGAATGCGGTTTTACATATGCTAGAAATGTGGCATTCAAATGAAAGATTGGTATCAAAGAGCACACCCAGGTTCCTAACCGACGAAGACGACTTAACAGAGCAGCCATCAAGTGATAGACAGCATTCTAGATTATTATGTGCTGAAGTTTTTGGTCCAATAATTAGAATCTCTGTTTTTTCTGAATTTAGTAGTAGGAAATTACTAGTCATCCAATTTTTTATATCAGCTACGCATTCTGTTAATTTTGAGAATTGGTAGGTTTCGTCAGGGCGCGAGGAAATATAGAGCTGAGTATCATCAGCGTAACAGTGAAAACTAATGCCATGCTTCCTAATGACATCTCCCAAGGGTAGCATTTACAGAGTGAAAAGCAACGGTCCTAAAAATATCCATTAAACCCTGAGGCAGCCAGGAAATGGAGGATGTGATATAATTGTTGAGCTTCATCTTTAATCAAAGGATGAAAACTATTTGCACCGAGTATTTTAAGGGCAGAATGTGATATTTGTTTGTCCATGTTTGTCGCCGTCTTAAATGAATTTGTGGAGTTCTGGGTTTGGCTGCTGGAATCGAGTCTCACGTCCAGATTCTGTTGTTCCTGCGGTGGGAAGTTTCTTCTGTCCTCAACAACACTTCAGAAGGAATCAGCACCAGTGAAACTAGAGCCACTGAAGAGAGTCAGAATGTCGTCCATCTGTTAGTTAATGAGGATCGACCTCGGCTCGTTAAAATCAAATAAATAGCTCTTCAAACGCCACATGTGAAACACGGCAGGAGATGGGCGTTACGCTCACATCAGCATCTGTTGATCACATGACACGTGTGTTCTGCATACATTTGCACAAAAGCTTGACACAGTATTGGAATTTGTTCACTATATGAATTGACTAATGATTCAGGTGTTGCAGAAAAAGCATGAATGCCTGTAATGTTTATGGAACACATGCTCTATATTAGGGGTCGACGTGTGTTAAATGAACATGAGAACAAACATTCAGATAAAAACATTCCATGAACCATGTTTAAATGTTGTTTTTGCGCTAATTAGAGAACATCATTTAAACAAACATTCTAGCTCAACTCAACTCAGATCAACTCAACTCAGATCAACCCAACTCAGATCAACCCAACTCAGCTTAGATCAACTCAGATCAACTCAACTCAACTTAGATCAACTCAGATCAACTCAACTCAACTCAACTCAGCTCAACTCAGATCAACTCAGATCAACTCAACTCAGATCAACTTAGATCAACTCAGATCAACTCAACTCAGCTCAGATCAACTCAACTCAGCTCAGATCAACTCAACACAGATCAACTCAACTCAACTCAACTCAGCTCAACTCAACTCAGCTCAACTCAACTCAACTCAGATCAACTCAACTCAACTCAGCTCAACTCAGATCAACACAGATCAACTCAACACAGATCAACTCAACTCAACTCAGATCAACTCAACTCAACTTAGATCAACTCAACTTAGATCAACTCAACTCAGCTCAGATCAACTCAACTCAGCTCAACTCAACTCAACACAGATCAACTCAACTCAGCTCAACTCAGCTCAACTCAACTCAACTCAGATCAACTCAACTCAGCTCAACTCAACACAGATCAACTCAACACAGATCAACTCAACTCAACACAGATCAACTCAACTCATCTCAGATCAACTCAACTCAACCCAGATCAGCTCAACTCAACCCAGATCAGCTCAACTCAACTCAGATCAACTCAACTCAACACAACCCAGATCAGCTCAACTCAACACAACACAGATCAGCTCAACTCAACTCAACAAAGATCAACTCAACTCAACACAGATCAACTCTACTCAACACAACCCAGATCAGCTCAACTCAACACAGATCAGCTCAACTCAACACAGATCAACTCAACTCAACTCAACACAGATCAGCTCAACTCAACTCAACTCAACTCAACACAGATCAGCTCAACTCGTCTCAACACAACACAGATCAGCTCAACTCAACACAACCCAGATCAGCTCAACTCAACTCAACACAGATCAGATCAGCTCAACTCAACACAACTCAACACAACCCAGATCAGCTCAACTCAACACAGATCAGCTCAACTCGACTCAACACAGATCAGCTCAACTCAACTCAACTCAGATCAACTCAGCTCAACTCAGATCAACTCAGCTCAACTCAACACAGATCAACTCAACTCAACTCAACACAGATCAGCTCAACTCAACTCAGATCAACTCAACTCAACTCAGCTCAGATCAACTCAACTCAGCTCCACACAGATCAACTCAACTCAGCTCAACTCAACTCAACACAGATCAACTCAACTCAGCTCAACTCAACTCAGCTCAACTCAACTCAGATCAACTCAACTCAACACAGATCAACTCAACTCAGCTCAACTCAACTCAACTCAACACAGATCAGCTCAACTCAACTCAACTCAACACAGATCAACTCAGCTCAACTCAACACAACCCAGATCAGCTCAACTCAACACAGATCAACTCAACTCAACTCAACACAGATCAGCTCAACTCAACTCAACTCAACACAGATCAGCTCAACTCGTCTCAACACAACACAGATCAGCTCAACTCAACACAGATCAACTCAACACAACACAGATCAGCTCAACTCGTCTCAACACAACACAGATCAGCTCAACTCAACACAGATCAACTCAACACAACACAGATCAGCTCAACTCAACACAACCCAGATCAGCTCAACTCGACTCAACACAGATCAGCTCAACTCAACACAGATCAACTCAACTCAACACAGATCAGCTCAACTCAACACAGATCAGCTCAACTCGGATCAGCTCAACTCAGATCAGATCAACTCAACTCAACACAGATCAATTCAACTCAACTCAACTCAGATCAGCTCAACTCAACACAGATCAACTCAACTCAACTCAACTCAACTCGGATCAACTCGGATCAACTCAACTTGGATCAGCTCAACTCAACTCAACTTGGATCAGCTCAACTCAACTCAACTCGGATCAGCTCAACTCAACTCAACTCAACTCAACTTGGATCAACTCGGATCAACTCAACTTGGATCAGCTCAACTCAACTCAACTCGGATCAGCTCAACTCAACTAAGCTCAACTCAACTCAACAAGAACACTACTCAACTTAAATCAACACTACACATCTCAACACTACAGAACACAACACAACTCCACACAACTCAACTCAACTCAACACTGCTCAATCTTTTCACCAGCTCAGGAAAACTGAGAATCTCCTGCACGAGAAACTTTTAAACGGGTGTAAAGATCAAAGTGAAAGCTCATATAAAGGCCTGCAGGTTGACATCTCAATGAGATGCAGATGTGTGACATTGATCTGAAGACTTTAATCTGCATTATAACGAGGCGTCGCTCCACAGGGAGACCAGCTACTAGTAACACACAGGACGTATTAAAAACACGGCAAACTCACCGCACTGTAAAACACCAGACACTTTCTCCTCACAAACACAAGGAAAACTGATGATGTCAAAACCATGGCAGCACTGTACCGCCACATAAAAATAAATCATAGAATAATGCTTTTGTAAATCATAGTCATGACAAAAAAAATGTCATAACTATCACATAGAAAGTCATAATTATGATAACTTTTTATGTTGACTTGCCATGTCAAAATTTAAATTTTTAATTGCATAAATATAACAGTATGTAATAATTGTGACATTTTATGTCATCTTGACCTTTGAATGCCACAATTATATCTTAGAATGTCATTTTCAACTTTTACGTCATTTCATCTTTTTTACGTCAAGACTTTCATGATTTTTTTCTTATGTGGCAGAAATGTGCCTCCATATAAAACTGACTGCAGCTTCTGATCCTTCACGAGATACCGCATGTGTGTCAAACGTTGGCGGCATGTCAGTGTGTTTCACGGTTTAGTTCTGTCACGCTGCATGAGGGGGATGAATGATGATAGTGTAATACTCAATAAATCTTTGATTTCCAGCAGCATCAAATATGTAGGCCGTTGTGTTTGTTGATGCTGTAAACATCGCCTGCGTTTGTGAGCAGATCTCAGCGGGCGCACTTTACAGCTTTCCATGAGACGTGGCAGCAAGCGTGTGCCCTGCTCCACTGGAACCGTAAGAGTTTCATCTCTGTTGCACAATTCATAGATATGTTCACATCAGCAGCAGAAGCTCATTCCAGCGGTCGCAGCGTCTTCGTGATCATTGTAATTTGGACACAGTGAGGACAAAGGCAGGTTTGGCTTCAGGACGGCTGCTCTTACGAAATCACACGGGACATAAATCAGCATGTGAAGGACAAACATCCAGAAGAAACTCTAGAATGATGAGCGGAAACTAAATCATCTAAAGCTTCAGTTCAGCTGAAGTTTATCTTCTCTAACCAGTGGTTACTCAGAGGTCAAACAGGTCATGGGAGGAAAAAAGCTATATAATATAATTTAACACAATTTATTAAGGATTCAAATAAAATATCAGTAGGCTCCCGGTGGACAGGGAACGTTCTGGAAAATTTATGAACAAATGTTCGTCCAGTAACGTTAACAGAACTATCCGGTCTTTAATAATGTTCTAAAACTGTTAGCACAAAAACGTTTATACATCATTCATAGAGCGTTTTGTCATTTTTGTTAAATGTTACTTGTTTCGAAGAACATTCAAAAGTAACATTCCCATAATGTTTGAAGAATGACACAATGGAATTGAAAAATGAAACAAGAACAAAAAATGGGTTTTTTTGGACCTCAGGGGGAAAAGTATAAATATGCACTGTAAAAATATATTTTCCTCATTTGTTATCACAACTTTTTTTCTTCTGTCAAATCAACTTAATTAATGTAGTTCAGATAACATAATATCTTGAGTTTCTGTTCATTAAACCAGTCAAATTTTTAATTTCAGTGAACCAGTTAAAATAACACTTCTTTTTTACAGTGTGATAATTAAAAACACAACATGATCTTTTAAAGCACTGCTGCTCATGACTTAAATGATTTAAAATCAGACAAAACAAGGAAGAATTAAGATGCATATTTTAATTCACCCCTGCCTCAACTTTGTTTTGTTTTGTTTGTTTGTGTTTTTGTCTTTGAAGAACCAGGATATCTGAAGGAAGCCTCTTCAAAAGTGTGATTTCTAGACCTGGATAAATAATGGAAATGAATCAAATCTTACTATCTTTACATCTTACTATTTATCCCAAGCTTGGGTAGAAATTATAATTGTTTTTAAATTGTAAAAAAATATTTTGTGTAATTTTGTGAAAAAGTGATTGTGCCTCTGAATAATAATCCTGTATTTATCCTAATAATTGCAAAGTTTTGCAAAGATTTTGACCTGAAATGTTTTTTTGTTGTTTTGTTTTGTAAAGAGGCAAATGAGAGTACTGTCCAATTATTTTATGATTATATTTACACAAAACTATATTGCTGTGATCCTTTTTTGTGAAAAATACTAACAATGAATTACAACTTACAGGTGCTGCTCATATAATTAGAATATCATCAAAAAGTTGATTTATTTCACTAATTCCATTCAAAAAGTGAAACTTGTATATTATATTCATTCATTACACACAGACTGATATATTTCAAATGTTCATTTCTTTTAATTTTGATGATTATAACTGACAACCAGGGAAAATCCCAAATTCAGTATCTCAGAAAATTAGAATATTGTGAAAAGGTTGAATACTGAAGACACCTGGTGCCACACTCTCATCAGCTAATGAACTCAAAACACCTGCGAAGGCCTTTAAATGGTCTCTCAGTCTAGTTGTGTAGAACACAATCATGGGGAAGACTGCTGACTTGACAGTTGTCCAAAAGACGACCATTGACACCTTGCACATGGAGGGCAAGACACAAACGGTCATTGCAAAAGAAGCTGGTGTTCACAGAGCTCTGTGTCCAAACACATTAATAGAGAGGTGAAGGGAAGGAAAAGATGTGGTAGAAAAAGTGTACAAGCAATAGGGATAACCGCACCCTGGAGAGGATTGTGAGACAAAACCCGTTCAAAAATGTGGGGGAGATTCACAAAGAGTGGACTGCAGCTGGAGTCAGAGCTTCAAGAGCCACCACGCACAGACGTATGCAAGACATGGGTTTCAGCTCTTGCATTCCTCGTGTCAAGACACTCTTGAACAACAGACAGCGTCAGAAGCGTCTCGCCTGTGCTAAAGACAAAAAGGACTGGACTGCTGCTGAGTGCTCCAAAGTTATGTTCTCTGATGAAAGCAAATTTTGCATTTCCTTTGGAAATCAGGGTCCCAGAGTCTGGAGGAAGAGAGAAGAGGCACACAATCCACGTTACTTGAGGTCCAGAGTAAAGTTTCCCCAGTCAGTGATGGTTTGGGGTGTCATCTGGGGTGTCATGTCATCTGCTGGTGTTGGTCCACTGTGTTTTCTGAGGTCCAAAGTCAACGCAGCCGTATACCAGGAAGATTTAGAGCACTTCATGCTTCTTGCTGCTGACCAACTTTATGGAGATGCAGATTTCATTTTCCAACAGGACTTGGCACCTGCACACAGTGCCAAAGCAACCAGTACCTGGTTTAAGGACCATGGTATCCCTGTTCTTAATTGGCCAGCAAACTTGCCTGACCTTAACCTCATAGAAAATCTCTGGGGTACTGTGAAGAGGAAGATGCGATATGTCTGACGCAACAATGCAGAAGAGCTGAAGGCCACTATCAGAGCAACCTGGACTCTCATAACACCTGAGCAGTGCCACAGACTGACCGACTCCATGCCGCATCGCTGCAGTAATTCAGGCAAAACGAGCCCCAACTGAGTATTGAGTGCTGGACATGCTCCTACTGTTCAGTTGGCCAAGATTTCTAAAAATCCTTTCTTTGTGTTGGTCTTCAGTAATATTCTAATTTTCTGAGATACTGAATTTGGGATTTTCCTTAGTTGTCAGTTATAATCATCAAAATTAAAAGCAATAAACATTTTAAATATATCAGTCTGTGTGTAATGAATGAATAGAATATACAAGTTTCACTTTTTGAATGGAATTAGTGAAATAAATCAACTTTTTGATGATATTCTAATTATATGACCAGCACCTGTAAAGTAAAAAAAAAAAAAGTTTTATTTTTTTTTTACGATAATACTTGACTTCAAAATGTGGTATATTGTGAATTTACTCATTATATATGGAAAATTCTTCATCCACAAATGTAAATGGAGAGGGGAAAAACCCAATTTGACATTTTAAAACTATTTTTAAACTATTTTAAAGCCTTAAATCTATTCTTTGAATAATTCGTAACTTTTACACTTGTTTATAGACGTGAATTTCTTGCTGCTCTCTTCTTTTTTATCATAACTTTGATTTGATTCATATATCATTGCCCTTGTGTGTTCATCGTTTAAAAGATTGCAATGATAATAATAAACAAAACTAACCCACGTGGCTCGGGTTTCTCCTTCAGTGAACATCTGAGGGATTTTTCCAGCCGTTTTCTGTCTGATCACATGATCTGAGGAACCATTCAAACACATCAGCTCATCTCTAGTAGATTCTTAGCTAAGTCTCCAGTAATGAGAACAGGTCGCCCTCTGGTGTTCAGGGTCCATCATTTATCCTCTCAGCCGCTGTGATGTAATAAAGACACGTTCAGATGCAGATTGCTTCATGTTTTTAATCGGTACATAAATACATTTTCCATCATACACGGTGTGACATCTTTAAAATCATCTTATAAAATATCAAAAATATGCTTTTTATATTTGAAGGTTTTCTTTACAAAAACACATACAAGGTCTTCACAAACGGAAACCCCTGTGTTCTGATGGCAGCGTTGGACTGTAGATGTGATCTGCGTTACACTGTTTACCGGCGGTTGGACGTCACATACTTTGTAGTTTTTGGTTTTTTCTTCGCTAGCAGCAGCATTACTTCAGCGGCGGTCAGCGATCTTCTCAAAAGGGTCGGAGACATCAGACGCTCTCAGATCATCTGTGGGACGCTGCCGTTCCCCTGCGGACCGGCTGTGAGGAATAACAATGTGATTTTCATTTGAATCCCACTTCTTCCGATGCTTTATCCCGCCGCCTACGGCTCGTTTCTGTCAGAAACCGCGAGCGCTCGCTGAACGTCACGTGACGAAATGAAGATGATCAGCGTACGAAAGGCCTGCAGGGAAACAAGAGAAACACATCAGCTGAATTAATCACATCAAACATGCAGAGGAAGAAGAAGAAGCGCAGAACATCCAGCATTAACGTGGAGAGACAGATGGATAAACAGATAGACAGATGAAGGGAAGGATGGACAGAAAGACAAACACGCAGATGGACAGATGATGATCATGACGCTCATCATGAAATGAGATGCTGGTGTGTAGGAGACACTCATGAGGAATATTGATTTCTGTCCTACAGAACCGCAAATCTCCATGAACACAGACTCAAACTGTGTTTTATAACAGTGTTTTTGACTGTAGGATCTACTGACAGAAGATCATGATTCATGTCTGTCACTGTCTTGTGTATGCCAACGTTCAAGGAACATTTTTCAAGACGTTTTGAGTTCTGAAAGTTAAAGGCGACCTATAATGCCTCTTTTGATGTAATATGTGTCTCCAGTGAAGTTTCAGCTCAGATTATTTATTATCGCTTGTCAAATTCGCCTCAATTTGGGTTTGAGCAAAAACACGCCGTTTTTGTGTGCGTCCCTTTAAATGCAAATGAGCTGCTGCTCCAGAAGAGGGCGGAGCTTTAACAGCTCAACAACAACAAAGCTGGAGAATCTCACGCAGACAAAATGAGGAAAGTGTTCAAACTGATGGAGAGACTCAGGAAGAAGTTCAACTTTTAGTCGTTTCTGAACGGTTAGTGGATAAATTGATGTAGTTGCTGTGGAGTTGATCAACTCATCACTAGCATGTGTCGTCACGTTCATCTTTTTTCCTTGAATCCACCCTCGTTTGTGAAGCAGTCCGGCGTAAAATGACGGCATCAACAACACTCGACTACAACAACTCTAAAGCAGCACAACATGGCCCCGCCCCCTTTGATGAGTGTTCTTGGGGGTGGGGTTTATGTAAATTTTAGGGTTTGTGATGTCACTAACCCTGGGAAGAAGCTCGGTGTAGTCTCTACCAGTCCTTAAAAAGAAATTTTTGTAAAAGAAAATATCTCTCTTTGGATTAAACTTTGAGTGTCGTAACTTTTCAGATTTTGTTTGCAACATTACACACTAACTAAAGTTAAAAAAGTGAAATCATAATCAATGACCCCTTTAAAGGATGTTTTACGATGAAGATTAGCATGATAAATGGATGTTTAAAATACCGTTCAACATCCTCGGCGTTTCTTCCGTTTCTCCATCCAGTGCTCTCCAAACAAAAGGAAACTATAAAGAGAAGTGCAAAAATAGTTCGTTTAGACTTCAGTCTGCATCAAACGGTCGTGCTGGTGGACTTGCGTAAAATGGTCTTTTGTGGTTTCTGCGAGGGGAACGCGAGGCTGCCGTTCTCCACGAGCGCTGAGCACTGATGGACGGGACTCGGCTTGGGATCCATCAACTCGGCGTGTAAGTGCAAATCCGTGTTGTTCATGTCGTACTGCAGGTCACAGTCCGGGCAGTAGCCGTGATACTGGACCTTTTCGCTGAACCGGACGCGTTCCCTTGTGGTCTGAGGACAGCGGTTCGCGTGACCCTTCTCGCCGGCGTTTTTCGGGTCGCGACACGACGAGTCTCTGTCTGCGACTCCGTTCCGCATCAGCGTGCCGTTGGCCGTGATCTCGGCGCTGGACGGGGTGGTGCGGGGCGGAGGGAGCGGCGGCGTGGGTCTCTTCAGCACCGTGAGGACCGGCGCGGGTCTGAAGAGCGTCTCCTCGGGGTAGATCTTGATGCGGTCGGTGCTGGAGGCCGTGGTGGTGGTGGTGGTGCTGCTGCTGGAGCTGCTGTTGAGCGTATCGGTCTTCGAACTGTCCATCAACTCCTCTTCAAGATGAAGATCTGACGTCAGGCAGTCGATCTCCTGAACCACCTGAGAAAAACAACGAGAGTCAAATGTGAACGACTGACGTTGACAGACGCTTCCACTGCCGCCTGGAAAGCATTTTGATCAATCTCTCGCCATGAGTTACAACACTTGAAAACATCTTTGTATTATTTCATGCTTGTATAAATCAGGGTACTTTCTAACCTCTTCACACAATCTCTCGTCTATGTTGGCCTCCATTGTCGCCGTAGCTCGCACGTGTTCCGGTCTGTTCTGTTTAAGCAGTTTTTCTTTGACTACCCTTTGAATCGACCTTGTGGATAAACCGTAAAAGAAATTAAATTCGCATGTGCGACCTAAAAATCCGGCAGTGAGCATACCGTACAAGCGCACTCTTCTGATGACGAAATTTGAGTCAAACGCACTGTACGTTGACCCTCTGTTCTGCATAAAGCCCTATAGTAATAAAAAGGTAAACTTGCAAAATAAACTAGATAAAACTGGCACTCAACTCAAGTTTGTACAGCGCTACAGGGTGAAAAGCAACGGTACTAGTACTGAGCCTTGTGGTACTCCACACTGAACTTGTGATTGGTATATTCTTCATTTACTGTTACAAATTGATGACGGTCAGAGAAGTACAATTTGAACCATGCGATTCTACTAATGCCAAAGTAATTTTTGAGCCTATTCAAAAGAATGCTGTTTTGTTATATAACAGCAATAACGACTCAAATCAATAGCTTTCTGTGTCTGAACATCTCCAGGTGAATTATATTACTTTATCAGGCGCGAGTCGTGAATGACCTCTGATGTTCAGCTTAAAGAACATGAAGCTGGGAGTGTTTTCCATTCATTTCATCCAAAGCGACTTACAAAAGAGAATACGAGCGACTCATCCAGTGCTGCCATAATAAATTTATAGTACAGTACTGAAGAATTCATGTGTGTATTTCCACACATACTGTAGAATCATTGCACACAGATCCAGGCAGTTCAGACTCTATCCTAATTCTACACAAAATTGTTATAAATTCAATAACAACAAAAAAACCAAGAACTCCAACCAACATGTACTATAATTGTTCAACATTAATAACTAACCAACAGCCGCTTGTTCATGTCAGTGACAGATGAGTGACAGCTGTCAGTAATTCGAACAGCACGCGCATCAGAAGGAGTCGAATCTTTGATTTTGACTCACGTGAATGAAGCCGGGAGGTTGGTGATGATGTACGCGTGTCGACTAAATGTCATGTTTACATGAGGCCTCGATGGACATGAACATCATATCAAACCTCACACAGCTCAGCTTCATCCTCCTCCTCCTCCTCATCGCAGTCACACACACCTCTTTGAGTTCCTTCGCCACATCCTTCAGGTCTCCTAAGATGTTCTCGAGATCCTTCACGATGCCCCTGATCTGTCGTTTGACTCGAACTTTATTCACGCCTCCGTCCGCGTCCACCGCCGCGCTCCCGGACATCCTCCGAACCGGACCCGGTCACGGGCGTGCTGCTTGTCCTCTCATGACGATCACACATGTTAATGTTCGCATGTTTTCTTACAGATGCAGAAGAATCTCGAGCAGCGCGTCCCGGTGAACACGCGCATGCGCAGTCCGCACACAAACACTGATGCTGCTGGAAACCACCAACCTCATGAATACTGAATTATACCGATATTAGAAATGATCTGTTATGATTCAGCGTTCATCTGACATTTACATCACAGCAGCTCACAGTGATTAATGAACGCCTGTCTGTGCTGATTAATGTTTAAGAAACAGAAAAATAGACACAAATGCAATTTAATTGCGCTGCAAGCAATTATTTATTTATTTATTTATTGTTATATTGCACATAAATCGTCTGTATTATCTGACAGATAAACAGATCCCGCTTGCGTGTTTTAGCATGTTGATTAACCCTTTGCTTGCATCTTTATAACATGTTTTGCGCACGATTTACTATTTCGTTCCCTCAATTTGCTAAATCGTACAAACGATCACTAATTCGTTCCCTTGATTTACTAAATCGTGTGCACGATTACTATTTTGTTCCCTCAATGATGCTAAATTTCGTGCGCGATTTAATAAATTGAGCGACTGACTTAGTAAAGGATGCTCGCGATTTAACCTGTTTTTTCCTGCATGTCATGCGCAGGGCTTCATACTAACAAATTTTCAGCATGTTGCTAACATGTTTTAGCATGATTTAACACTTGCTAGCAGGTTGTTAACATGATTAGCATGTTGCTAACATTGTTGCCATCATGATTAGCATTATTTAACATGTTGCTAGCATGACTAGCATGTTGCTAACATTGTTGCCAACATGATTAGCATTCTTTAACATGTTGCTAGCATGACTAGCATGTTGCTAACATATTTTAGCACATTGTCCTAGGATAGTCGTTAAGTTTTGCTAGTAATAGACAGCTTATACTCTTTCGCTGTATCTGAAATCGTATACTTCCCTACTATATAGTATGTGAAAACAGCACACCAACATACTATGTCTGAATACACATTATTCAAAAAACGGTAGGCGAAAAGCCCCCAGACGTCCTACTACTTCCGGCGAGATTCTGAAGTGTTCATTTGATGGAGGCCATGAGGCCACGGGAAAGGATTTGTGAATGGCAGTGAAGCGACGCAACTGATGCTGTTAGGTCACATGATAATGACAAAATGGCGGATGAAGTACATCCAGATAACATTCATTCTATATAGAACGTATATTATTTTTATATTTATTATGTCGTGAAGTAAGTTCGTATTCAAATGTAGAACCTACTCAGGCAGAATGCGATTTCGGACGCACCATAAAAGTCTTATTGTTCAAAAGTTTCGACCCCCTTAATGAAAATCAATGGGACCTTTCGTAGTTTTGATTGTCCATTAAACAAAAACTGTAAGTCGCACCAGTTAGAAAAGATACAACAACCCGAACTCAGAACTCTGGCTCGTTATCGTCGTGTGTCGTACTGCTCGTGTGTACAGCGTCGGCTAATAAGAAATAATAATGAGAATTAATAAGAAATCAAGTCCCCCAGGAATCGGGTCTCCTTTAGGACCCAGGCGGTAATGCCTGATTAAAAGTTATCGTGAGGTCTTAAATAATTAACCTATTTCACTATTATATGATGTTTATTACATTAAGTGCACAAACAACATACTTGAAATATAAACTATATGCCTATTTATTGCATAATGTAACAAACTGTAAACAGATACTGGAAGCAAGAAACATACCTAATATAATATAAGCTAAGCTAGCAGGCTAATCGGGTAGATGTATGCTATGCTAGTATATAAGCTAACTAAAAAACAGTAAGAATGAGAAATGCCTGATTTCACAACCTATGCCACTTTATATACTAATATATGTACCACTTAATTTAAAGGAAATTCAAGGTGATGATTTTAAACTATATAAATCAAATCAAATACTACCCATTAAAAGTCTGTTGAACCAATGGGATCACTCGGGGGTCCTAAAGGAGACGCGATTCCTGGAGGGATTCGATTTCTCACCACACCAGCGTTCTTACGTAGAACCAGGAAGCACTGCACTGTGTTTAGCACATCAACAGCATAGGAGACTGACAGGGAAGAGAAATATAATTGTCGAATAACGTCGTTATTTTCGCACAAAAAGTATTCTTGTCGCTTCATAACGTTAAGGTTGAACCACTGTAGTCACATGACCAGTTTCAACAATGTCTTTACTACTTTTCTAGGCCTTGAAAGTGGCGTTGATGTGTATAGGGAGATCAGAAAGATTTAGATTAAAAATATCTTAATTTGTGTTCCGAAAATGAACAAAGGTCTTACCGGTTTGGAACGACATGAGGGTGAAATTTTATTTTTGGGTGAAGTAACCCTTTAAATAATTACGGAAGCCCGTTTCTGCCACTGGAAAAAAAAGATTATTGCGACTTTTTTTCCTCAGAATTGTGAGATAAAAAGTCGCAATAATCTTTTTTTTTTTTTTTCAGTGGCGGAAACGAGCTTCCGTAATTATTAGATCAATATGTTGGATTTGTACATATTCAAATATATGCAAATAATCCTCACAGCCAGCAGAGCCAACAAAACTGAACATTTCAGACCAGTGTTATTTCAACATCATTGGGATACTATTACACTTTTTATTAAGTTTTAGTGTTTTTGTAATTTTCATAAAACATTTCATTTTTTTCTCTCTATGACTCAGCAGCTCAAACTGTGATTTTGGTTATATTCGATTATTAAACATAAAATAATACAGCGCAAATGAGTGTCACGTGCGTGCTGGTGGAGCGAAGACGCGCGCATCTGATTGGCTGCTGACAGGTGACGTCACGCGCTCCGTTGCGGAAGTGGGGCAAAAGTCACGGCGGAGTGTTTCTACAGCAGATCCGAAGACTTTCACGCCGATCGCTGAAACATCATCATAAATATAAATATCTTCAAAACATGTCTGTGCCTTTGACTTTCGACGGTCGAGTCGTGCTGGTGACGGGAGCCGGCGGAGGTCAGTTTTAGCGTCATAAACATGCGTTTGTGCAAATAAACACACAAACAGTTCATGCAACAGAGAGAAGTAAATATTGGTGCAGAAATATAATGCGTTCATGCATCAGATAACGCTTTCTGAGTGTATTTACAGCAGTAAACGGCGAATATATACTGTATTCTGTATTATTATCCTCATTTTATTGTGAAAACTATTGTTGACACATGCATATAGATGTTTAATATTCATGAACTTGCATTATTTTGCTAAGTACTTTGAGCTTAAAGGCTTTTCTAGTGTCGTTTGGCAGTTTGTGTGGCGATCAAAGTTCAAACCGCAGATAAGACTGAATGACTGATGCCCTCACGATTACATGAAGCTGATATTCATAAATCATGTTAATGAGACGGATGCTAATGAGTTAATGTACTTGTAATATTAATGTATTTCGCTAATCATCCTTTCTTTCAATTTTTATTTATTTCCCGAGTATTAATTTGTCCACGAAAACCTCATCATTTTTGTTCTGTACTGCTATTTTTGGAAGAAGTTTTATATTTGTATCACGCGGTGACGTCATCTGCGTTCAGCCCGCGCTGCGCGCACGCTCTGAGAGGAGCGGTACTCTCAATATAGACTTATAGAAGTTAGAGTTAAAGTTATAAAAGTCAGTAATATGATTGTTCACAGTGTTATAAATGTATTAAGAAATGTTTTACGTTGGATTGGATTTAACGGTTTATTACCGAGTACAGTGTGTGACGGATGTTGACGAGTATGCACTTGTAACATTAATGTATTTCACTAATCATCCTTCCTTTCAATTTTCATTTATTTACTTAGTATTAATTTGTCCACAAAAACCTCATCATTTAGTTTTGTATGTTATTTTTGCCATTTTGGAAAAAGTTTTATATTTCTGTTACTTGGTGACGTCATTTCTGTTTAACCCGAGCTGAGTCCTCAGACCGCGTTGAGCGCGCTGAGAGGAGGTAAGCAGTTAGCGGTGCTCTCTCAAGATAGACTTATAAAAGTTATAGTTAAGGTTCTAAAAGTCAATAACATTCTTTAATATAATTGTTTGCAGCGTTATAAATGTATTAAGAAATGTTTTACGTATGGATGGATTGGATTTAATAGTAACTTTAGTAATAACTGCCTTTAATGTGTGCAGGTAAAAATCACACTTAACCACAGTCATCTGTGAAATCAGTAATTCTCATACTGTGCTCTAATCCATCCAGGTACGACTTATATTTGTTCTTATTTTCCAATGTATTCAATTTCTGTTAATTTGTACTTTTTACAGTTAATGGTTGATTTAAAACCAGCTGCAGTAGATTTATTTATTTTTGTTTGTAATTAATTTTGCACTATGTCATTTGTGTTTTATGCATTTTGTTAACATTGTAATGTTACTGAGACCGCGTTGAGCGCGCTGAGAGGAGGTAAAAATCACAGTTAACCACAGTCATCTGTGAAATCAGTAATTCTCATACGGTGCTCCAATCCATCCAGGGGCTAAAATAAGCTCTACAGCAGCAGCACTTCCAGTCGTCTCCTTGTCTTCCGTCACACAACGCAGATTGGGCAGTAGCCAGAATTAGGCCGGTTACAGTGGTGCCGTGACCCGGATGAAGATCAGTTCGCTCCGGATCTTCGTCCAAGGATCAATGTCGTTTGGTCGCCGGTGGGCGCTGCACTTCAGCCAAGGTTTCGAAGATCAGTAACACAAAGTGGTTCATTTTTGCTGGACTGGACATTACACTATATGATTAGTGTCACTACTTTTATTTTTTTCATTCCATATCCGTTGATCATTTTGATGTGTTTATACTAGGAGTTTTTTTTTCGTCGTTTGAGATTTACATTACACATTGTTTGACGAATTATATTCAATGAGAAGAGATGGCACATGATTACAATATGGACAATTTTAATTCTGATGGTAACATGTTCAATTCAAGTTTTGGTAGAGGCAGACTTTTCAGTGATCGTACATTTACACCTGTTACTGGGAGGGGTCATGTAGAACGAACGTCACCTGGATTCTGTTCCACACGAGTAACTGAACAAACACCTAGTCAGTTACGAGGTAATCCATTATCAGTCTGCCCAGACTTAAGTGATCCAGCGTGGGTTAATCTCATAACGCACATTGCCCAGGAAGTAGGACAGACTATAATTTCTACTCAAAGTAGGGTAGCGTATGGGGAAAGAGAATCCAACAATGCACAGACTCGAAGTTTAGGTGCAGGTCAGTCATTCTCAGAAGCACCCTCTCTAAATTTGACGGGTGTCAAATTAGTCATGCAGTCTGAAGCAAAAGAGCCCCCTGCCTTCCGAGGAGATGGAACAGATAAGTTTAGTGTGCATGAGTGGGAGGATTTAATGGATACTTACCTGCGGAAAAGAGGCATTCCAGTGTTGGAGCACTGTAATGAAATCCTTTCAAGACTGATGGGTAAAGCCAAAGACATTGTTAGAATTACCCTTCGCAGTAACACTTCTTTGAAACCCTCTGAAAACCCTAAAGTGATATTTGATATCCTGAAACAGCATTTCAGCGAGGTCAGATATTCTTACATGCCCTTAGCTGATTTCTACAGCACAGTGCCTGTTGCAGGAGAAAATCCGGTCGAGTACTGGGTCCGTCTAAATAAGGCTGCTGATATTGCAGAGGAGGCTTTGATCAGGCTTGGACGACAGATGGATAATCCTTGCCAGGAAGCAGCCATGATGTTTGTCAAGCATTGCCCGGATCCAGCCCTGTCAACCATTTTCCGTTTAAAAGCCCCTGATAAATGGACTGCGAGTGAGGTACAAGAACATCTTGATAGATATCAGACTGAACAGAAGGAACAGTTAGCAGTCAAATCAGCGTAACTTTGTGAGAAACGTTGCAGCTCACACTCAGTCACCTATGGAGGGTGAGGTTGCAACCAGCGCTTTCTCTGTTGTGTCATCTGATAACACTAACTCTAGCACCACCTCTCATCTACAGAGTGATGATAACTGCATGAAGACGCTCATCAGTCTACTTGATCGTGCTCTTTCCCAGAATAGTCAAGCAGAGATAAGGCGCCCTCGTCCAAGCCAATTACCTATGAGAGCATGTAAGGTGTGCCATTCCTCTGAGCATTCGACTTTAGCACATTGTCGACGACACAGACTTTGCCTTGCCTGTTTCCAACCTGGTCACATACAGAGAGATTGTGCAAAAATCCAACCTAGCAATGGCAAGCCGGTTGTACAGCCACCTCAGAGTTCACCGACTTTAAATTAGTCGGCCCACACTTGGAGAGGGGACGTGTGGGTAGAGTGGAACAAACCCTCGAGAATGCAGATCCTAAGCAAGTTTATGAAAATGCATGTGCACAAGCTCCAGCTGAAGTTAAAGTGATTGCACAGAATATGCAAACTCTTGAAGTGTTTGATGAATTGTTTTATGCACCCGTCTGTGTCGACAACAAATTTCAGATGACGGGAATGTTGGACTCAGGATCTATGGCATGTACTTTCAGTGAAGCAGTAGAGAGCAGGATGCTGAGCGAAGATGTCTTGCCAAAGCCTACACCATTGCCACAGGAAATAATGTTAATAGGATGTGGGGGTAAAGCAACTAAACCCAAATGCATGTATGCAGTTGAGCTAAAGGTGTATGGCGAGAGATGTTTAGTACCTGTTCTAGTTGTGCCAGGGCAAAGAGATGATTTGATCATTGGTACCAACGTAATTAAGTTCCTTATGCAAAGGATGAAGATCAGCGATGATTACTGGAGGATTTTGTCTAACCGTGTCTCAGAGCCATCATCATCGTGTGAACAATTCTTGGATGTCATGGCAAATACTTGCCGTTGGAGAGGTGGAGACCCACCCGACAAGGTTGGGACTGTTAAGCTTCAGCAGTCAGTTACACTAATGGCCAAACAAGAGCACCTTGTCTGGGGACGGTTGCCAAGTAATGCTGCTATGTCACCAGGAAGTACTGTAATCGTGGAGGCCACTTCTTCTAGATCCATGCCACGGGACATCATCATTGGCCGTGTTGTTACACCGCTGTGGGGAGACCGTTGGGTTCCTCTGAAAGTTATCAACCTTTCAGACAAGCCAGTCACTCTCAAGAGGAATCGTAAGCTCGCAGATGTGTTCCCGTGTCTGGCTGTTGAAGATTTTGACCTGTTGCAAGGTTTCAGTCATGTCCAAGTGTCAACATCTGAGAGGCCTTCTCAAGCTGGTGTCTCAGCTGATCTTAAACAGAGACTAAAGGCTGTAGGCCTCAGTGACATTGATATTGACTCATGTTTTGTCAAGGCTACAGTAAAAGATAAGCTCGTCCAGCTTCTTGAGAACTACAATGATGTTTTCTCCAAACATGCCCTGGATTGTGGGGAAGTCAGGGATTTTGTTCATCGCATTCGCTTAATAGACGAGCGTCCATTTCGACTGCCGTACCGTCGAGTACCACCTGGTCACTATCAAAAGTTGCGTCAAGTTCTTTCCGAAATGGAGGAGCAAGGAATAATTCGAAAATCAGTGAGCGAGTATGCTTCGCCTTTGGTTCTGGTATGGAAGAAAGACGGTGGCTTGAGGATTTGTACGGACTTTAGATGGTTGAACGCCAGAACTATTAAAGATGCACACCCACTCCCACACCAATCTGACTGTCTGGTTGCATTAGGTGGAAACACTCTCTTCAGTACTATGGATTTAACATCAGGCTTTTATAACATCCCCATGGCTGAAGAAGACAAGAAGTACACAGCATTTATGACTCCAGTAGGACTTCATGAGTACAACAGGATGCCTCAAGGGCTGTGCAATAGTCCAGCATCTTTTATGCGTATGATGTTGAGTATCTTTGGAGATCTAAATTTTAGTAGTTTGCTGTGTTACTTGGACGACCTACTGGTGTTTGCACCTGATGAGAATGCGGCTCTGGAGCGGTTGGAGGTAGTATTCCAACAATTGAGGAACTACAATCTCAAGTTAAATCCAAAAAAGTGCCATTTGATGCGGGCCTCTGTTAAGTTTTTAGGCCACATCATTGATGGGAATGGTGTCTCTGTTGATCCATCAAAGGTTGAAGCCATAGCCAAACTGTCAAAAGCTGACCTCATGGATGAAGATGGCTGTACTCCATCTGTGCGGAGGATCAAGTCTGTTCTGGGAATGATCCTCTATTACCAGCACTTGATCCCAAATTGCTCCTCCATAGCCAAACCACTCTTCTCCCTAACAGCTGGACAGAAAAGGAGGGCAAAGGTCAAAACTGAGGCTAAGGCAGGCACATACAGAAAGCTCAAGCCAACGGACTGGACTTCAGAGTGTGACGATTCCCTCTCTAAACTGAAAGAGAGTTTACTGCATAGCGTGGTTCTAGTACATCCTGACTTTTCTCTTCCATTAATCTTGTCAATTGATGCTTCTCTTGATGGACTTGGGGCTGTGTTATCACAGATACCAGCGGGCGAGGAGAAAGCCCGTCCCATTGCATTCGCAAGCAAATCATTAAGCAGTTCTCAGAAGCGGTATCCAGCACACAAGCTCGAGTTTTTAGCATTAAAGTGGAGCGTGTGTGAAAAATTCAGTCATTGGTTGAAGGGCCACACATTCACCGTATGGACGGACAATAACCCGCTCACATATATACTAACGAAGGCTAAACTCGATGCTTGTGAACAACGCTGGGTGTCTAAGCTTGCGGCTTACTCTTTTGATCTTAAGCATATTGCTGGAAGAAAGAACACCGTAGCTGACGCTTTGAGTCGGGATCCTTTCGCAACAACAGTCAGTCACAGGCTCATTACCGAGCAGTATGGCAGATTACTCACTGAGGCCGAAGGTATTAATGAAAATGGAATTCAAGACACTTTCCGTTTGCAAGTAAACAGTCTCCTTGTGTCATCGCAGCCAACTTCTCCAGTGTCTTGTGATCACACAGCAGTTGGAACTCGTTTGAACCTTCATAATCAGTGGGAGACCGTAACTGAGCTAAGGGCCATCCAGGCAGTTCAGTCCATTCAGGATGCAGTAATGCCTGGATGTGACACAATTTCAGCAATCCCCATTGAGGAGATTCAACAGGGCCAAGAGTCGGACCCAGTAATCTCAAAAATTATGCCCTTCCTGAGTCGAAAGAGACGACCATCACGGCGAGAGAGGGCTGGAATGGATGCCAGGGTTCAAGTTCTTCTTAAGCAATGGGATCGACTGAAGGTTCAAGATGGAGTAGTCTATCGTGTCTCTAAAGATCCTCTAAGCCATCACAAAAGGCTTCAGCTTGTACTTCCTTCTAGTTTCAAGACCAAAGTTTTAACAGGTGTGCACGATCTTGCTGGACATCAGGGACAGTCAAGAACTCTCCAGCTAACCCGACATCGCTTTTTCTGGCCTAGAATGGAGCGTGACATAAGGGAGTATGTCAAGTGTTGCCAGAGATGTATATTGGCCAAAACACCAGAGCCATCTGCTCGGGCTCCACTTGAGAGCATAAGAACTTCTGCCCCTATGGAGTTAGTGTGTTTGGATTTTTGGAGTGCTGAGGACTGCAAGCAGCGTTCTGTAGACGTATTAGTTGTGACGGATCACTTCACAAAGTTGGCCCATGCTTTCCCATGTGTAAACCAGAAAGCAAAACAAATTGCGAAGAAGTTGTGGGATCATGTCTTTTGTGTTTATGGCTTCCCAACACGCATTCATACGGACCAAGGAACCAACTTTGAAAGTACCCTCATAGCAGAACTGCTCAATCTAGCAGGCATTGAAAAGTCACACACTACAGCGTACCACCCAATGGGAAACGGTGGAAGAGAGCGGTTTAATCGGACTCTGGGTAGTATGCTTCGCTCTCTGCCTCTCAAGGAGAAACACAAGTGGCCTGAGCAGATACAGACTCTGACATTTGCATACAATGCCACAGTACATGAGACCACTGGTTACGCCCCATTCCAGCTGATGTTTGGACGCATTCCACAGCTTCCTGTTGATGTCATGTTTGGGCAGGTGTTGCATGACCCTGTGATTGTTGACCATGGTAGTTATGTAAAAACACTCATGTCTTACCTTCATGAAGCAGCGCACATTGCTCAGAAACACGCTGAAAAAGAACAGGAAAAGCAAGCCAAGTGTTACAATCGGAAGGTAAAGGGCACATATTTGAACATTGGAGACAGAGTGCTCCTTGCAAACAAGAGTGAAAGGGGAAAGAAAAAGCTTGCCGACAAGTGGGATCCAACTGTCTATACTGTAAAGGATCGGAACCTTCAAACCAACATATATAAACTCATTGACGAGGAAGGAAAATCCAAAGTGGTGCATCGAAATTTGATTCTTGATATCAGCTTCCTGCCTGTTGAATCACCTCAAGATGACAAGGACAAACAGTCTAATGCCATGAATATGGAGAGTGAACCTCATGTGTCTGAGTTGTCTGACTCTTTGGAGGAGGAGAGTTCTTTTGAAAGGACGAGGGCATGGGTGCTTGATGATCAAGAAGAGATTGGAGGTCAAGAGTTTATGGATAATGATGTCCCGGAATCTGATCATTCAGGCCATGTTCTAAATGTCTGCGACCAAAATTCCAGTGAAAATGAGGCTGTTGTGGGTTCTGATCAAGTATCTGGCATAGAGACTGAATCCCCTTCTAGTAATCCTGACCCACAATTAGAAACTGTGAACGACACTCATGCTAATATCATTCCTGACACACAAGCACAAATTTCTACTGACACACAGGGTGTTAGGACCCGTGCGGGAAGGGTGGTCAAAAGGGTTAGCCGTTTAATTGAGTCAATGACACAGAAACCATTTTATGGTCAGAAAGTGGGGTCATCTGTAACAAGAAGATCAGGGTCTTTCCTTTCTTTATTTTAAAAGGTATTTGTTTCTGTGAAGATAGTGTGAAAATGTTTACGAGATATGAATTTCATGAAGTGTAATATAGACCAGATTATTGTGTGTTGTACAAGGCAGCATACTGTTCTGAGGAAGTCTAAGACTTGATCAACCTTAGACTTTTCTTGATCTGTAAAGCAGGTAACTTCCTATGTTGAACTGTGAATGAGATTCACTGAAAATCTGGTTCTCTGGGATCAATTTTGTCATTTGGTCAGGATATTAGTGAAATTCAGGAGGGGTGAATGTGACGGATGTTGACGAGTATGCACTTGTAACATTAATGTATTTCACTAATCATCCTTCCTTTCAATTTTCATTTATTTACTTAGTATTAATTTGTCCACAAAAACCTCATCATTTAGTTTTGTATGTTATTTTTGCCATTTTGGAAAAAGTTTTATATTTCTGTTACATGGTGACGTCATTTCTGTTTAACCCGCGCTGCGTCCTCAGACCGCGTTGAGCGCGCTGAGAGGAGGTAAGCAGGTAGCGGTGCTCTCTCAAGATAGACTTATAAAAGTTATAGTTAAGGTTCTAAAACTCAATAACATTCTTTAATATAATTGTTTGCAGCGTTATAAATGTATTAAGAAATGTTTTACGTATGGATGGATTGGATTTAATAGTTAATTACCGAGTACAGTGGTTTGAGTATGTGTGTGCGTATAAGTGTGTGTGCGCCAACAGAACGTGGTGATTTCAACTAATTGAATAACTGCCTTTAATGTGTGCAGGTAAAAATCACAGTTAACCACAGTCATCTGTGAAATCAGTAATTCTCATACGGTGCTCTAATCCATCCAGGGGCTAAAATAAGCTCTACAGCAGCAGCACTTCCAGTCGTCTCCTTGTCTTCCGTCACACAACGCAGATTGGGCAGTAGCCAGAATTAGGCCGGTTACAAGTGGTTTGAGTGTGCGCGCGCGCCAACAGAACGTTGATTTAATTAAATATTTAAATACCGGCCTTTAATTTGTTAAGGTAAAAATCACAGATGACATGTATTTCTCAAGCTGTGCTCTTTAATCCAAACAGGTGCGATTTATATTTGTTCTTATTTTCCAATGCGTTCGTTTTGTGTTAATTTGTTCCGTTTTCAATTAATAAAACCTAGCTGATTTATTTCTTTATGTTTGTAATGAGTTACATTTATCATGTGTTGTTGTGCAGGTTTGGGGAGGGAATATGCGCTGGCGTTCGGTCAGAGAGGAGCCGCCGTCATCGGTATTGGATCCTTAAATGATTCGGTTCAAATGAGTCGCTGTGTATGATTCGTTTTCTAGAGCTGTGCTTTGTGTTCTTCGTTACACAGTCAATGATCTCGGAGGAGATATTAAAGGAGGAGGCAGGAGCTCGGCGGCCGCTGATAAAGTGGTGGAGGAGATCAGAGCTAAAGGAGGGAAAGCCGTGGCCAACTACGGTAGGCGTCACACCTGTCAATCACACCTGTCAATCACACCTGTCCTGATGTAGACGCAGTCCTGATCTTGAATCTTCACTTCACAGATTCAGTGGAAGACGGCGAGAAGCTCGTTCAGTCGGCGCTGGATGCGTTCGGACGAATAGGTGACCTGAAATATTATGTGATTATTGACAATGTTGTGCTTCAGTGCCGCCCACTTTTCCACAGCGTTCCGGAAGTATTTTGTCCATTCAAGGGATTTAAAAGAAAATCGTATTGGTTGTAAATCAAACGAGGAGAATCACAACACTGTAGACTCTGATTAGGAGAAAAACACTCACAAAAACACAAGACTTAACGAGGGAAAGAACTACAAATCACATGATGCATTGCCAATGACATCATCAAATTAAAGAGGGATGGAGAAATATAAAACTATTCATTGCAAGATACGGATATACATACAAATGCTTAAGTAGATCGAGACTCGATTACATCATTCGCAGTGGGAGTGGGCGGAGCTAAAGAGATCTTTTCACGGCGACGCTCTGATTGGTGGGATTTTTTCTGTACAGAATCTGTAGATTTTCACCACAAAGTCAGCTGTTAAATCTTACAAAAATAACTTGAAATGGTGCACTGATGAACAACCTCGTAGCTTAAAGGTTTATTAATTCTGTCAAAACAGTTTTTACTTCCTCTATAGCTTTGCTTTTTAATACAAAGATAATATTAAATGCGCAAATTCGTTGAAATAAATGCATGAATTTCCATAAGAACAGCTGAGATTGAGTTCGTGCACTGAGAGCATTGTGTTGTTTTTCAGATATTGTGGTGAATAACGCTGGGTAAGTTGTTGATTCTGATCATGTGACTCTCTGAGAGCGAATGGCGTGAGCTGTAATTCTGCTCTGGTGTTTTCTGAAGGATTCTGCGGGACCGATCTTTCGCTCGGACCAGTGACGTGGACTGGGGTACGTACCGACATCGTGTCAAGCAGCTTTATTTCTACAGCGCTTTATCCATTCAGAGCAGCTTCGCAGTAATAAACAATCACTGATGTGAACTTCATCAAATATGAGGCAAGCTCTACAGAGGACAGTATTATTGAACCATTTTGTTAGTATATTTTTAATTTATCTCAACTTTTTTTAGAATTTAAAAGCTAAATATAGCTGAAAGCAGGGTTTGAACGCTTTAAGGCCTTTGAGAACTTGTCTAAAATGTATTATGTTTTATTTAGGAAGCATGTAACCACTCGGATCATAGATGGAAAAGACCATAAACAGGCAATTTACCTTTGGACATACAAGTTTTTGTAACAGTTATAGCGCCACCTATGGTTCAATTTCCATAAAACTTGGCAAGCTTTTTTAGAGTCATGTCACATTTTCTCACTTATAGTTCTGAGTTTTCGTTTAGGATTTTGAGTATGTTTTTTTTTATAGCTATCTACTGGGTAAAGTTCAACTTTAATTACTGACTTGAGGTCCAGAGAATTGTACTGCGTTTTTATTCCAATTGGGCGATAAATCTAGGACTAGTTCGCAAAAGTAGTTTTTACATAATTGCAAATATTTAACGAACAATGTGATTGACAGCAGTGGTTCAGCATGAGGAGATGTAGAAAATGATGTGAATATTGTATGTGTGAAACAAACTCGTTAGCGCCAACTAGTGCCCGGTTTCATTCAACACTCTCACAGGCCACGAGTCGAACATGCCCATGAGTTTCGTTAACCTCGTTTCGGTCTCTGATAGCTGCTCAAACTTCATTTGCCGATGGTCTACCATGTTTATTTAGATACGCCAGTGTCGTCATAGACAATCATGGCACCTTGGATCAACACTGCAAGTCAATCGGACTAACGGTTGTGTAGTTACAGCTGTATTTTCTTCGTGTTATAGCGCCACCTATCGCTGCAGTTTTTTACTGCGACCTCAAGTTTGGTGAATATATCTCATTCCGTTCACGTTAGTAAAAGTGGCTCCACCCACGTCGAACATTTTGGCGCCCCTTCGGGACTGTGAATCGAAATTTAAACTTTTTTTGATAATTCTGGACGGTCAGACTCCAGAGAATCTCGCTGCTCTGGTTTGGACTAGTTTGCAAAAGTAGGTTTTTCAAAATACCCAAAATTGGTCCGTCTTGAGTCAAGGATTCCAACGAAATAAGACACTTATGAGTCTACGCCTAAACGTTCAGGAGTTATGAGCCATTTTATAGTTTTGAGCAGTGTAGCGCCCCCGTCAGGTCGATTGATGAAGTACCAGCCGTCAAACTTTCAAGTCTCTATGACTTACAGTTCGGTCTGCCTTGAAGTTGATCCTTGGAAATTTTAACAATTACAAAAGAGCTTCAGCACTACTTCATTTTTGAGGAACTCTGGTTTGTGTTTCAGACCTGATTCACCGCGTGCATCTGAGAGGCTCGTTCCTCGTGACGCGAGCCGCGTGGAACCACATGAAGAACCAGAAGTTTGGGAGGTACGGAGAACGACCGCGTTTGACCGTTTCACCTGAGCGTGTGATGGCTTTATCCTGATGTCTGTCTTCAGGATCATCATGACGTCGTCCGCGGCGGGCATCTACGGGAACTTCGGACAGGCGAACTACAGCGCGGCCAAGCTGGGTCTTCTGGGTCTGGCCAACACACTGGCCATCGAAGGGCAGAAATACAACATCCACTGCAACACGGTGGCGCCGACCGCGGGATCTCGCCTCACAGAGACCGTCATGCCACCAGGTGCCTGAATGAGACGCTGCAGAAACACCTGATTTTGAGCACGAGACTTACCGCTTGTGTTCTTTCAGACCTGGTGGAGTCGCTGAAGGCCGAATACGTGGCGCCGCTGGTGCTCTGGTTGTGTCACGAGGCGTGTCAGGAGAACGGCGGTCTGTTTGAGGTGAGAAGAGCCACATTTATCAGGATCGTTCCTGTAGATCACGGCATATACTGTACCTTGAATGCAGTAATTGCTGAATAAAAGCATCTGATAAATGCATGAGTTTATCCATCATCTGAAACTCATATGGTATTTATACATGAAAAACGTTGTGTTTTTAGGTCGGCGCCGGCTGGATCGGCAAATGTGAGTTCTGCTCCACTGAAACTCATGATCTCTGTGGGAGAAGATCAGCTGCACAAATAGATCCGTGACTCACTGTTAGACCGCCTTTACATATATTGGTTATGTAATGTGTTCATTTTAAATCTTTAACATCTGTATTATAGGTCAGAGGTCATGTGAAGAACATTTACTACTTTTTACCTGATTTTTATGTCGTGTTCAGGGATAAAACACAAGCTCAAGATAAAACCAGAAAAGATCTGATGTTTCACTGACAGATGAAAGCAGAACAGGACGGATCATGTAGCGTCACAGTATCAGATCATCTGTTGCCCAACTTCACATTTATTTATATGCTGGAAATTTAAGCTGTTCCTCCAGAGTGTGTGTGTGTGTGTGTGTGTGTGTGTGTGTGTGTAGTGCGCTGGGAGAGGAGTCAAGGCCGAACCGTGCGGCAGAAGAACGAGAGCATGACGCCGGAGGCCGTGAGAGACGCTTGGAACGAGATCTGTGACTTTACCGACGCCACCAAACCCGCCAACATTCAGGGTAACGGACGCAAACACACTCGCTAGCCAATCAAACGCTTCCATCGAGAACGTCCAGATGTTAATGAACCTGCTCACTGTGTTCATGAAGAGTCGCTGCAGACGCTGGTGGAGGTTCTGTCTAAAGTGGACGCTGGACGGGGAATCGGAGCCAATCCGACCGGAGCCACGGTGACAAACCCCGTGAGAAACACAGACAACACAGTCACGCTCTTCCTCAGTGTTTCAACATCCTTAACAATACACCGTAAAATAGAGCGCTTTGGGACAAAATTCAAAATGGCTGATATGGGAAAATTGGGTATCGTTCATCTCGGCGTGCTGCACCAAATCTAAAGAGACCAGCTTTGTGATGTTTGGCCAAACCATTCAGAAGTTATAAGCAAAAAGAGCCATTCATATCTCCTGACCACTAGGTGGCACTGTGCCGAAACTGTTGATAGCCTCAAATTATGGTTCTCATAACACACACCAGAGACATATACCAAGTTTTGTAACAATACACCAATGTACTTGCAAAATAGAGCATTTTTCGACAAAATTCAAAATGGTTAACCCTTCTGTGCTGTTCGGGATGTTTTCATCCACTATGGGGAATTTTTGAGTCTTAATTTGGCCGTAACTTTCTCCGTGTTTCAGCAAATGGAATGATTTTTGGTGACAAATCTTATTTTGACACATATTTTGGGAAAATGCTTTGAAAATGTTCAAAAACTCAACAGTACTCTGTGGGCAAATTCACTACGCTTTCGTTATGATTTTAACTGCTTTAAAAATGTATCAGATAAATATTTTTTTCAAATTTTTTTGCTTAAAAAATCAAAAAAAAAAAAAAAAATCAGGATTTTAACTCTAATTGCCAAATTCATAAATGATGTCACTGATTTGGGAAAAAACGTGTCAAAGATTAGAAACAACATTGGCTTTGATGCGTTGTTAGTTTTTGTGCAGCATCAGATTTGAACGTTTTAAAGAGTTAAAATCCTGAATTTTTTTTTTAAATTTAGTAGTTTTGATCAGGACTGAGGTTGATTAATAGATTTAAGCAAAAAAATATTTATCTGATACATTTTTAAAGCAGTTAAAATCATGGCTGTTTTCAGTCACGAACACAACGAAAGGGTCGTGAATTTGAACAATGCACAAGGGTTAACATCCAAAATGGCCGTTTAATTTTGGTTAAATTTTCTCGAAAAATTCAAAGTGGCGGAAAATTTTTCATGATGCAAATTATGTCATAGGGTGCGATCGAATCGTCTTAAGCGAAGGAATTTTTTTAAAATAATTGTTTCTAGCACTTACGGTTCAAGCGTGAGTGGACAGTAGGTGGCGCTAGAGGGCTGAGATTATTTTTCAGACTCCATTGGCATTTATTTGTCCATTTTTTTTTTAAACACAAACTCCATTTTGAGTCGTTTTGCTTCAAGTAAATGTATCTTGATTTAAGAATGTTTAGAAAAACCACTGAGGAAGAAAGTTTGCATGAGCAGCTCTCAATCAGGTCCAGTGACGTGTGTTGGTGTTTTGCAGTCGGAGGCCGTCGGACAGAAGCTGGAGGAGATCAGCTTCACCTACACACACATGAACTGTATCCTGTACGCTCTGGGAGTGGGAATGTCCACCAAAGACCCCGACCACCTGCGCTTCCTCTACGAAGGCCACCAGGACTTCAGCTGTCTGCCCACGTTCGGCGTGATCGCGGCCCAGAGCGCCATGACGGGCCTCGGCGGCATTCCGGGACTCCAGATCGACTTCACCAGGGTGAGCGTCCCGTGAGTTCGCGCGTGTGGTCTGTGTGCTTCCTCTGAGCGTCTGTGTGATCCGCATGCGTGTCTTTCAGCTGCTGCACGGAGAGCAGTACCTGGAGCTGTTCAGACCGCTGCCCACATCAGGTGATCATCAGTACAACGTGTCCTCGCGCGCTCGCGTCGTGTGTTTGCTGAACACGTTTGTCTCTCCGCAGGGACGCTGACGTCACGGGCCGCGGTGGCGGACATCTTGGATAAAGGATCTGGGATGATCATCCTGCTCGATGGTGAGTTACAGGACAGGAAGATGTTCTTCTGGCTGTGATCGAAGCGGTCACATGATCCTTAAGTAATCATTCTAAGCCGATTAAGAAACAGGATGATTGTTGTCAATGTGGAAAACAGTTACATTTTTATTTTTCAGGATTCTTTGCGGAATAAAAAGTTCAAAAGAACAACATTTATTTGAAATAGGATCTTTAGTAACTTTATAAATGACACTTTTGATCAATAAAAACCCTTTTGACTCGTCCTGAGTTTGTCTATTTGTGTGCGTTTCAGTTCATACGTACAGCGGCGGAGAGCTGGTGTGTTACAATCAGTTCTCGGTGTTCGTAATCGGCGCTGGAGGGTTCGGCGGGAAGCGGACGTCCCAGAAGGCCGTGGTGAATGACACGTCACGCTCAAACGCCAGCTGGTGTGTGTCGCAAACGGTCATTAATTTCCCGGTGTGTTTCTGATGTTTCAGGTCACCGCTCTTCTTCCAGACAGACCTGCGGACGCCGTGATCGTGGAAGAAACGTCTCGAGATCAGGTGAGATTTCATCAGCAGTCTGGGTTTATAATGAGAAATAATACTAGAAATGATGCATTAAATTGATCAAAAGTGACACTTAGAATGTTACAAAAGATTCTATTTCAAATAATTTGAACTTCTGAGAAATAAAATGTATCAATGAATGATTTCTGAAGGATCATGTGACTCTGAAGACTGGAGTAATGATGCTGAAAATTCAGCTTTGATCACTGGATATAAATTACACTGTACTGTATTTTTGATCAAATAAAAAAATTGTTTAGAATAAATGTAGTAAAAATGAGATTAATAAAAGATTAAAATAAATATAAACATTTTATAAAAGCAATAAAATAAGATTAAAGTAAATAAATAAAAATTATTAAAAAGAGTAAATAAATGAACTAAAATGTATTAAAATAAAAATATAATGAAGTAACATTAACCTAAATAAATATTTATCGAGATTAATAAAAATGTATTAAAGAGATATTAAAATTTGGTTAAAAGAAATAAAAAAATCTTAATTTATTCAAATAAAAATAATAAAATAACATTAACAAATTAATAAAAAATGATTAAGATGAATAAAAATGTATTAAAATAAAGAGATTAAATTTATTTTAACCAAATTGAGATTAAAACTAAATAAATAAGAGTTAAAAACATATTGAAATAAATAAAAATGAATCAAAATAATAAAATGAGAGCGTTTCAGAAACATTAAAACTGTTTGTGTGTGTTCAGGCGGCTCTGTACCGGTTGAGTGGCGACTGGAACCCGCTGCACATCGACCCCAGCTTCGCCGCTATGGGAGGTACAAGACGCTCTTTGTGAATGTTAGAATATTCCAGATTAAGTGATCCGGTGGAGTGAGTTTGGGGCGGGACCGTCTGTTTGACTGACCAATGACAGAACCGGTTGAGTTTGGAAACGCTTACAATTTGTGACTGTCGACCCGCAGGATTCAAATCTCCCATCCTTCACGGCCTGTGTTCGTTTGGCTTCGCCGCGCGTCACGTTCTCAAGCAGTACGCAGGAAATGATGTTTCCAGATTCAAGTCCATCAAGGTAAAGCGGCGAACTTTAACCCGTTAATTGTTTCGCAATCATCATTTGAAGGCTTAAACCGCTCGTGTTCCAGGTGCGTTTCGTGAAGCCCGTGTATCCAGGACAGTCTCTCCAGACAGAGATGTGGAAGGAGGCAAACAGAATTCACATTCAGTGTAAGGTGAGGAAACATTTGTTCTCCCAGAATCCTATTTTTGAGCGCAGTAGCCGCGGGGCGAACGCCTCTGAAATCATGATTTGTTCTGGCTTTCTAGGTCAAGGAAACGGGAGCGGTCGTGTTGTCGGGAGCGTATATAGATTTACACGCCGCTGCGGACGCTTCTGTCAGCGCCGGGCCGCCGCAGGCACGTCAGCATCACACGCTGTTAACACACACATTATCACACACACTTAAGAGATGCAGGACTGAACGGAGACTTCTTTTGCGCAGACGGACGGCCTGCAGAGCGATCTGGTGTTCGCTGAGATCGGACGCAGGATCAGGGATCTGGGCGAGGAGCTGGTGAAGAAGGTCAACGCGGTTCTGGCCTGGGAGATCCTGAAGGACGGGAAACACGCCAGACAGTGGAGTGAGTGTGCGCCGGGCGTCCGCGCAGGAGAGGAAGTGCTCAAAATGGACAAATAGATAATAATAACTAAGATTAAACTAAATTAAAAAATGACTAGAATTAAGAATAAAAATGTATTAAAATAAATTATAAAAATAAAAGATGAAACCAAATATAAAAATGTATTAAAATAAAGCAATAAAATAAGATTTAAATAATTAAAATTGTTTTTATTTCTTAAACTATATAGATTAAAATAAATACTAAGATTAGAATAAATAAATTAAAATATTTATAAAAAGGTTTTAAAATAAAAAAAGAGCAATAACTCTACTAAAGTCTTTTGAAATAAATAATAAACATTTATTAAAATAAGTAACCTAAATAAAAATGATAAAGATTAATAAAAATGTATTGAGAGATTAAACTTGTTTTAAAAAAAACGATGAACTAAAAGATTAAAATAAATATAAATATTAAAATGAAGCAATAATGAAATAAAATAAAATTCCTAAATAAGAATAAACCAACTAAAAAATAAAGATTAAAATAAATAAGACTAGAATAAATAAAAATGCATTAAAATAAAGCAATAACGAAAAATAAAATTAAAGTAAATAAATAAAAATGATAGAACTAAATGTATTAAAATAAAAATCAAGATTAATAAAAATGTGTAAAAAAGAAATATTCAAATTTGGTTAAAATAAATAAAGATTAAAATACAAAAAGTAAATAAATGAACAATGTATTAAAATAAAGAGATAAAACAAAATAAAATTGTATAAAAAAAATACTAAAATAATATTAAAGTAAAAAAAATAAATAAATAAATAATGCATCTACCGGTACGGTATTAAAGTGAACTAAAATTAACTAAAGTAATTTTTTCGCAGTATAAACGGCTCTTCACACACGAGATCATACAGTAGCTGTCTGTAAAGCGTTAGGTGTGGCGAACAGCAGATGATGCGTTTCCTCTTTCAGCCATGGATCTGAAGACGGGACGTGGCGCTCTGCTCAGAGGAGCCGACGGCGGTCGAGCCGACGTGACCTTCACCGTCGCGGACGAGGACTTCATGGATGTGGTGATGGGAAAACTGAACCCGCAGAAGGTACCTGCGCTCCTCTGGCTCCCGCGGGCCGTCCGATCCGTTACTGACGCTCGCGTCTGTTTCTCCGCAGGCGTTCTTCGCTGGCAAGCTGAAAGTCAAAGGGAATATAATGCTGAGCCAGAAGCTGGAGGCCGTTCTGAAGGACTACGCCAAACTCTGAGCCAATCGGCTTCACCTGTTGGACTACATTAATCACCTGATTCACCCATGATGTAACAGAACTAACGCAGATCAGTTTCTAATGACACGAAATAATGAATAAAAACAGTGAATTGTTGCATTAAGTCATTTATTTTCTCATTACAGTAACGTATATTACAGGTCTCTTCATACTCGTTATAAAATTAGATTCATTTGCGTATATATTCACATTTGAGAGGTTAAAGGGCAGAAAGCATCATCACTACAGCCGATTCCTCGCGCCATAAACCGGGTGAAGAGAGAAGAACACGATGACCTTCATCAGATAAAAATCTCTCGAAAGAACAGAAATCGTTTGTGCCCGAGTCCACAGGTAAAAGAAAAGCGTAAAAATAAACCCTGAACAGCGTTCCTAAAAACAAACGTCTGCAGAAGCCTCTGATGATTATAAATAAGCTTTATATTTAACACAGAATCATTTCGTCAAGTCTCGTATTTACATCTGAAAATAAAAGTAGCTGTGATCTTCGTTCCAGTTACTGACGCGAGCCGAAGCGGATCGACGAGGTCCGGGTACGGTAATGGAATGACGCTTCGGCTCGACGCGGCGGATCTCTACAGAAGTGCTTCACGCTCGTCGTCTCCGCCGACTAAATACTGCTCATCGTAGTGATATACAACACCTTCCCACAGAACGATTATCACAACAGCAGGAACTACGACACGCTCCAGCGCGAGAGATCGTGGATGTTCGGTAGAAATATAAGGACACTTATCACTATATTTAAATCTAGAGCACGATCACAACACCGCTTAGCAACAGTTTGGCTAGTTAAGGCTTTACTGATATATATCTATACGTCAGGGTAACTGTAAATGCTAAAGGTACAGTGTGCTTTGAACGCGTCCGTCCTGACGCCGTTGCTTCCCTGTATGATTGGCTGAGGATTCGAGCGGCGGCGTGCGTTTCCTCCCTCTCGTATTGCTTGCCTTACCGTGTGCAAAGAAAGTCAAGAATGTGCTACATGATAAACTTCACGTCGTTCCTCGCGCCGCTGCCGTAAACGCTCAGGGCGTCCGGCAGAACGCGCATCTTCATGGTGCCGTCCGCTCCGCAGGAGAAGACGTGATTGGCCGGGGCCGTTTCGATCTGCATGACGCCCGTGCCGAGGTTGCGGAAGAGCGACTGTCGGGCGTGTTCGTTGGTGAAGGTGTGCAGGAGGGTCTGCGTCGACATGCTCCACACCTGACGGACAAACACACGCCGTTATTCCCCAATCACAGTTAATTATACAAGCAACAACAAGTACTAAAATTACTCACACTGAAATAAAAAGATTAAAATGAAAACTAATAAATATTAAAAGTAAAATTAAATTAGGGCTGTTAATTTCATTAATTAGTTAAGGGGCGAAAAATAACACGTTAAAATGTGTGCAAATGTCATTTTACAGTTCATTAATAAGAAGTTAATATTGTTATATTTTAGACATAATATTGTCTTCTTTAACGGAGCTCCACACGTGACATCCAAGAAAAAAAAAAGAAAAAGTAAATTATGTCATGTGTGGGGCTCCGTAGTTTTTGGTCAGTTTTGCAGATGAAAACATTACCTATTAAACATCTACAAGAAACACACAGCGGTGCTTCATTTACGAATGAGTGAATCAATTTTTCTTTATCCGTTTTGTGTGAATCAATTGGGTGATTCAATGACTCGTTCATAAAGAAAACCAATTGCTTAATTTCTGGATGAATCAGTCATTTGAACGAATCGGATGAATGAATGACTCATTTCGACATTTACTGCCACCTACTGGCAGTTTTAGTTTCTTATTTAGAGTATTATTTCATTAAAAAAAAAAAATCATATTTCCATAGTAATAAAAACTATGGAAGCCCGTTTCTGCCACTGGAAAAAAAAAAAAAAAAAAAAAGATTTTTGCGACTTTTTATCTCAGAATTCTGAGTTAAAAAGTCAGAATTCTGGGATAAAAAGTCGCAATAATCTTTTCAGTGGCGGAAACGGGCTTCCATAAAAAACCCATTAAAAAGGTATAGTTCACACAAAACTGAAAATTATCTTTCGGGGGTAATATCTTATGTGAAATTTGAAGCGCGATTAAAGGTTGAACCTCCTTGAATGAGGTAATTATGTTGCTTTTTATGAGAGATAAAAAAGCTCAGATTTCATCAAAAATATCTTCATTTGTGTTCTGAAGATGAACGAAGGTCTTACGGTTGTAGAACCACATGAGGGTGAGGAACTAATGACTGAACAAACCCTTTAATTTGCGATTAATTAGACTAGAATGAACACTACAATAGATAACTGATCTAGTCGGACCTTGATGTTTCCTTCGGCGGAGCCGCTGATGAAGCTTCCCTCAGTGGCGTCCACGGCCAGCGCTTTGACGGGCGAGTCGTGTGCCTGGAAACTCTGGCGCTGGACCTTCAGACTCAGATCCAGGACACTGATCCAGCCCTTCCGGCCGCCGCTGATTAGAAGCTGATGTTTGGACGCCAGAGTCAGAACCGTGGCACCGGACTCGTGGCAGCTGAAGGCTGGATCACACACAGGACGAGAGTGATTGGCTTGTACGGATGAATCATGTGTGAACGCTTGCGTGGCGAGGACTTACCGTGAACCAGACTGTATGCCGGCGTGACCAGCGTATCCCACAGACACACGTTCCTGTGACGAGAGTAAAGATGACGAGTTTTCAATTGTACTTCATCAGCTAAAATATTTAAGCAAAAAACCTCCTGAGACTTCCAGTTAAAGGGTTAATTCAGCCAAAAATGAGATTTTTGTCATGAATTCCTCGTTCCACACCTTCGTTCAAGATATTTTTTCTTCATTTTGTGTTCTGAAGATGAACGAAGGTGTGGAGGGAGAGGAACTAATGACAAATGTTCATTTTTGGGTGAATTAACCCTTTAATATTTCAATAATTTAATAAAATGTTCACTCTTCTCTGATGTCACATGACATGCAGCTAAACTGAAGTTTGTGAAGACAAACAGAGATAGATATAGATAGATAATGGACTCATGAAGCCCAGTTCCCCGCTCGTGTCCTGCTGTACCTGTTGTCGGTCGACAGGCCGGCGGTGGCGATGAGAGACGACGAGCCCACAAACACAAAGTCATTCGCCGTCTTATTGTGACACTGCAGAGTCTGAAGGAAAATAAGGATAATTGGATGAGGAAAACACTGCTCAACTCACGGTACGATGTCAGACCTGCGCGATATAAACGGACACGCACCAGATAGGGTTTGGGTGCGTTTCCTGAGGTGCTGGTCTGCCAGAGGCTGAGCGCTCCATCCGCATCCACGATCCCAAACTGCAAAACACACACAGAAGAGCCGGTTTACACGCGCCGCTCTCACACTCTGTACGCTGCTGTGCTTGTGGCCGGCGCACCTTATTGCCCTGGTAATTGAAGCGTATTCTGGTGACCCTGGAGTTTCCGGGACTCCTGAAGCAGGTGATCTGCTGTGAATGACCCCACTCGAACATCCGCACGCTCCCGTCCTGAGCCCCCGTCAGATCTACGTACAAATGTTGGGTGATTTTTATCCAAATGAGCTGACATATATGGGAGTGCATGAACTACGAATATCTTGGGAACAAAAAAGCATGTTGAGTGGCACTAATTGAAACAATGCATTGCATTAACAGAGCTTGCGGGCCCTATGAAAACGCAAACCGAATCGCAGAATTCAGTTATAAAAACGGAATTTACTGTATAACACAGAATCTTTCGAAGTTTTGATGAATAAATGAAAAGTAGGTCAGTACAGTTGAATTAAATCACAATACAGATTAATGCATGAAAATATTAACCTGCACAAAGTCTATTTAAATATTAGTCCTGCATGTTCTGTGTGAATGAATGGCGTAGACGCACGTTTCATTTCCCTCTCACACACACACACTGAAGCACGTGTGACGCTCGCAGCGTTTTTAGGCTCTGCCGCCTCTGCTGATGTCACTTCATCAGCATTTTATCGTTTTATTTAAGATAAACTATCATCATATCTTAAACACACCAAAACTCGAAGGTCTTCACTGCAACCCGTCAAAATAAAATTATTAAAGAAATATATGACTGTTGTACAGTAGAATTTAGTCTCAATGTAATAATACTAACACTAATAATAATAATAATAATAATAAATGATTATTAAAACTTGATTTTTAAGGAATAATCACAATTCTTCCATGTTTTAATTTTAAAGCTCTGTTGTGCAGCACTTTGTTTGACAAAAAAGTGTTTAATGTCATATGATTAAAAGATAAATTAAATTAATATCTTATGCCTTCAGTTGATTGCCAGGAAAAGTTAAATACACAACACTGAATTTTTGGGGAAAAAAAAAAACAACAAAAACAAAACATTACATAGAAACGAAATGTAAACATAATAATGATAAATGTTATTTTTATGAATTCAATTAATTAGACATGCTTTTTATAATTAAAATTTAATCAAACCATTAAAATGAAATCCAGAAAACGGAATTTAGTAAAAAAAAATAAAACAGAATGAGAAGAAAAAAAATATTTCATAGGTTCCTAATAATATGTAATGTTTGTTAAACTTTTAATAAATTGTTCAATTGTATGAGTTTCATGATTTCAATTAATTATACATTATTTTTGATTACTAAAAATTTTAATTTAACCATTAAAATAGAATCCAAAAAAATGGGAAAAGTAGGAAAAAAAATGGAATCCTGAAAAATTTAAATGGAAAAAAACGGAATTTGGAAAAAAAAAAAAGATTTCAGCCCCCTATAAATTCAGTGCATTCTTTTCGAATTAGTGCCATTCAACATACTTTTTTTGTTTCAGAAATATTTGTCATTAATTTAATTCCATTTACAGAATAACGTATTGAATATGGATGAAGACGAGCCGCCGTCACTTACAGTATGGCAGTGTGGGGTGTGACGTCATCCGCCTCACGTTGTTAATGTTTCGTTTGATGAGCTGCGCAAACAAACAAGAGAGCATAAAATCAGCGGCGCGGATCGAAAGCGAGCCGGTCAGTGGCGTTATTGACATGCCGCTCACCACAGAGGCTCCTCTGCCCGTCTGCAGGCCGCCCAGCCAGGGCATGTTGATGGGCGTCCCGGGGCTGCTGTGGGTGTAGGGTGTGCTGCCGTGCAGCGAGCCGAAGTCGTCCCGCGCGTGCACGACCAGGAAATCATCCGTCCTGTCACAGAACACGAGCTCAACTTACACCTCTGATGATCACATGATCACACATGTAGCTGGAATGACTGTTGAGTAACACGTCTCACCCTTTGACCTCAGTCTCCGCCTCGTCATCGATCCACGTCAGTACCTGGGTGGCGAGGATGGAGGACACGTCCAGCTCTTGGATGTCGTGGGTGGAGGCGATCACTAAACAGTTGCGATTGGCCTGGAAGACAAAGAGAGGCTCTTTATTCGTCAATCCGTCACAGACGTCGAACGCAACAGCAGCACGTCCCGCCACGGCACCTTATTGATGGCGAACGCCGTGATGATGTCAGACTCCTTGTGGATGATGCGCGCTTTTCCTCCTGGATATCCAAGATCAGCCTCGATCTGCAGGAGAAGCCAGAGCAGTGACATCACTAACACTCGGCAGACAACGTTCAAATAACTCAATCTCATTCATTCACTAATGCTTTAAACCTGCTGAATATGTCCTGATACACAAGGAAAACAAATCTAGGTCAGGACTTGATGTTCCTCTGCTGAACTGATGTGATGCGCTTCAGATCTGAATGTGAGTTTGCAGTGAATTGTGGGGGATGGACGCTTCTGAGGAGTCTGTCCGACCAGTGGTGGGGTTGCATAAACTGCTCAGACTAGGTCTTGCAAGTTAGTCAAAGACATAAAAAGCATAGATTGGTCTAATTTGAAACTGAAAAGCAAGACTGATTAACCCTCGACTACAACAAAAACAGCACGTCAACATGCTTGTATATTTTGAATTTCAATTGAACACATTTCACACACAATTGCATTATTAAAAATTCAATAATAAAAATATAGCTGCAAACAGCAATTATCGGGGTTCAAGCATTTTAAGGCCATTAAGCGCTTGCATAAAAAGATATTATTTTATTTAGCAAGCATGTAACACTTAGATCATAGAAGGAAAAGACCATTTACAGCCATTACAGGCAATTTATCATAGAAAATACATGGTTTATGAAGCTTTTTAACCGTTATAGCGCCACCTATGGTCCGATCTCCATAAAAGTTGGCATGCTTCTTTGGAGTAATATGCTGCATGTGTTCACTTAATTTCGTGAAGTTCAGAGTTTTCGTTTAGGATTTATAGGCTTTTGAGCGACGCCCCTTTATCCAAATGACCTTGTTATGGCCATCCAAACTTTGTTTAATAATTATTGATCTAGAGAGTCCAGAGAATTTCGCTGCACTTGGTTCCGATCGGGCAAAAACCTAGGACTAGTTCGCAGAAGTAGGTTTTTTACCTATTCAAGTCAAGTCACTTTTATTAATAAAGCGCTTTTTACAATGCAAATTGTGTCAAAGCAGCTTTACAGTAATAATTGGCAATTAATTTTGGCTCTTAAAGAAAATGGTGTCATTGTCCAGCTTAAATAAATTCAGCATTGATTCATTTAGTTCATTTATCTATATATCAGTATTAGAGAAAACACTGATGGAATCGTCCAGCTCAGTTCAGTTCACATACAATGGTGTCAATGCAAAACATTGTTGAATACTAAGTGAATAATAGTCACGAATATTTAATGAACGTTTTGATTACAGAGCCATAAAACTCGTTGCAGATTTCTTTCAAAATTCTCACAGGACTCGAGGACCATGAGTTTCGTTCTGATCGGCCTCTGTTAACCTGGTCTGATAGCTGCTCAAAATCCATTGGCTGATGGCGGACATGTTTTTTGAGATGCGTCAATGTCTTCAGACAATCGTGGCACCTCGGACGAAGACACTCCATGCCAAATTTTAAGTCAATCAAACTAACGGTGAAGTAGTTATAGCCATTTTCATGTTTTTTTTCCTGTTATAGCACCACCAAGTGGCCAGTCGGCATGTCCTTTGTCGCGTAACAACAGAATTATCTCTTACATATGTATACCAAGTTTGGTGAAAATATCTCATTCCGTTCACGAGTTACAGCCATTTTAGTAAAAGTGTAAGAGAACATTTCGGCGCCCCTTGGGACCGTGAATCGAAATTTCATCGTTTTTTTTTTTATAACTATTCACAATCTGACTCTGAAGAATCTCGCTGCACTTATTTGGTTCTGATCGGGTCAAAAGCCTAGGACTAGTTCACAAAAGTTGGTTTTTCAGAAAATCAAAAATACCTGATAATTTGTTCTGTCGATCTTGAGTCAAAGATTCCAACGACACTTGAGTCTAAGCCCAACGGTTTAGGAGTTGTGAGTCATCTCTTACTTTTGACCGCTGTAGCGCCCCCGTCAGGCCGATCGGGGCGAGCTTTGGTGACGTTATAGACGGTGTGAGTACTATCAACCCTCAACGTTTCGAATCTCTATGACTTACGGTATGGTCTGATCACGTTTAGGAGAGAATGCTGATCCTTGGACAATTTAACAATTACAATAGAGTTTCAGCTCTACACGCTTGAACCCCTAATAAATGTATCAAAAATTGAGTCTCAAATATCATAGGTGGTATTTTTAAAGGTGAATATAGATTATTGAATTTTCAATAATTAAAATTAAATAACTGCAGGTAGGTCAAACTAGTTTGTAAGACTTAAGATGTGTCCCAAATGATGCACTATGTACCAGTTTTACAAGGTTATTTTGAGATATTTTTATAAGGTTATCAAGTGCATGAAGTTTTTAATGTTGCAGATTAAAAATTTACATTTAAAATGTACTTTTCTTGTTGGAATTTTCACTATTTATACTACAAAATGGCACAGAATCGTGCATGAATATGTGAATTGGGACGCACCAACAGTCTTAACGTGTTTAAGCACGACGTTGAGGCTGAAGGTCACATGTCCCAGCGGTGATGTTTATTTCTATTATTATTTGATATTGTGAAATTATTGTGTGAAACTGATAAGATCTACAACAGCAGCCTAAAACAATCACCAATTTCTGACTTTTAGTGACCGTCAGCCAAATGGAGAGTCGTTTCAGAAGTGAAGCGCTGATGAATCGTTCACAATCAGAGCCTTCATTACAGATCACATGACTGGGTGAGGATGAGAAGCAGAAGCTTGTAAGATACCTGGTTGTGTGTGGAATCCAGCAGAACACTGTCAGTCTCCTGATTCAAGAGTTACGACGAAACATGCAGGTCAATCACACACATCACAATCCACAATTAGACGATTAATTACACAACTATCACATGTACGACACAAATATTAATGACATTACAGGCATTAATGGATAAACGGACTCAGGTGATCATTACAGGAGGGGTGAAATCAAGCAGCTGACGGTGAACATTCTGTGAAAAAGAGCGAGCACGAATACCTCGTTCAGATCCCGTTTCTTGGTGAAGATGTTTCGTATGAACGTTTCCTGAATCTCCTCCTGTTTGACCAGATAGTGCCAGAGTCGTCTGACGGGCAGGGCGGAGCGCCGGCGAGACCTGAGCGCAGAACCACACCGATCACGCTCAGAACGCCATTGCAAACGACACGCGTGAGCCGCGTCACGTACCTGAAGGGTGTGTTTGAGGGCTCGAACAGGGCCTTGTGCCGCAGGAGGGCCGGTCCCGAAGACACGCTCTCGTCCAGCAGCTGCGTGGAGATGAACTTTGATGGAGGACCGCCGAAAATCTCCAGCCTCTTGAGAAGCAGCTGCTCCCATCGCTGCAGGGTCTTCAGAGCGGCGTGACAGAGCGGCGAGCACACGGGAAGATCTGGCGCACACACACATCATACGATGACCAAAATCTTATTTCACAATGTGAGAAATTACCCCACAGAATTAAAAAAAGGTAATCGCTAATTTAATCACGGCTTATTGTGCCTCCTGTTCTTAAAGGGTCATGAACTGTGTTGTTTTATAATGTTTACACTTATATTAGTATGCTTTTTACATCAAAAAATTTTAATTTAGAAATAAAAGGCATTTTTACTACCCTGATTTTAGCCCTCTGCTTTGAAAGCTCCGTTTTAAGTGGTGTGTTTTTTGGCTGACATCTTTGCATTTGAAATAGTGTTTTGCATTGCAAATAGTATTGCTCTCTCAAAAACATTTAGCACGTTTTTACTATTAAAGCTTTCAGGGTTAACTAATCATGAAAGAATTATATTAGATCTATGGCATTATATTTAGATTGCAGCATGAAAGGTTGCAGTGATGATCATTGTAGTCGATCGTGTTGTTGAGCTCACTGAAAGCAGTGATCTCGTCATTGCAACTTAACTTCAGCACACTAACGAACGCTTTCATCATAACTAACCGTGCAAACGTGATGTAACTAAGAGATTCGTTGAATAAAACGGGAGTTTTGGCGCGAGTCCAGAACTCAGTCACTGATTGACAGCTCCAGCGATTGTAAAGGGAGCGTTCTTTGATTGCTTTCTATACATAATTTAATCACCATTTAAATAACATTATTTTCATCCAACTAAGAAAAACAACGTGAGGTTGAGCGTCATTAATATCAGATCAGGCTTTAGAATTAAGTTATTTACATGTCGCATTACTGCCGAGTCCATATCGTAAAAGTCTGTTTGCGCTGAAATGCGATTGATTTACCAAAGAATCCGCAGTGAAATGTACCAAATACAAATAAAACTCAACTAAGACATTATTTAAAATAAAAATCATATTCCTAGCATTAGGATCCTTTGAAGGATAATGTTATTTTAGTCCTGTATCGCTCGTCTCTCCTCCTCATCTTACTAGTAGGCGGGGCTAACGCTGCAATGATGAAGAAGGCGGAGTTTCACCTATCTATCGGCACATTCCCGGACGAGCCGTTCGCTGGGCCTGGTGTCAATAAAAGCTGACTAACAAGGAAGTTTTCAGTACTGAAACTTACAGGATATTCTTATAATGATGATGAGCTCTTATATATCAAAAGCTCAAGGAAGAGTTGACCCCTTGAACATCATGCACGTCTCGCCGCACGTTCTCATTCTCATTCTAAACATCATACATGTGCTGCAGTTAAAATCTCATTACCTAAGAGGTCATAACCTGCCGTTGGGTAGAAGGTCTTGAGGTTGAACTGGACCATCTGCACCATGGCCAAGCGCATCAGACACCAGCTGCACAGGAACATCATCATCATCATCATCATCATCATCACAGTCCATCACAGCACAGTCGCACCTCATCACATGACTCGCAGCTCACCTGTATGAGTTACTGTTGGAATGTTCTGCCAGAGGAGAGTTGGAATCAAAAGAATCTGCTTCGTCCTCATCATCGTCCTCATCCTCGCTGCCTTGGCTTTCCTCGGAATCGTATTCCACCCGGCTGGCAGATGGAGGCAGGTACGGCTTCAAACATACAAACAACATTAAAGCATCTGCACCATATCGAATCGCTGGAAGACAAAGAATTAAACGCAAACCTTTGCGATGAAATAATCCCAGATGCTGAGCTCAGGTGGCACGAAGCGCTCTTTACAGACGGATGTTTCCGGCTCCGTCACGGGTCTGGGGCTGACCGGACTGTCGGGAACCTCTCTGGAGCTGCTGCGGGATGAGCGCAGCCGAAAACGCCGCTGCTTCCTCTCTGCGTCGTCCACTGAATAAAGAGCGTCAGGAGCTTTAGTGAGCGGCACACCATAAAATCACAACAAAACGCTTTAAAGGATGAGTTCAGTTTGGAATGAACATTTCCTGACAATTTTCTCACCCTCATGTCATCCGAGACATGAAAGAAATTGAGGAAAACGTTCCAGGATTTTTCTCCATATAGTGGACTTCAATGGGGTTCAACGGGTCCAAATGTCAGTTTCAGTGCAGCTTCAAAGACTCTACATGATCCAGACGAGGAATAAGAGTCTGATCTAGAGAAACCATCGACATTTTATTAAAAAAAAAAAAAAAGTAAATCGCCCTTTACAAAAAAAAGGTAGAACAACGATGTTGGACAATTTTGAAGTTGGACGAGAAAATGAGATACCGTGGTACTTTCCCCTACGTCACGTGACCTTTCCAGCGTGATGACGTGATGTGTGGAGCATCAGAGCAGCGCAAGACCAGCATTTGTGGTTAAAAAGTATATAATGTTTATTTTTGCATAAAATGTCGATGGTTTCTCTAGATCAGACTCTTATTCCTCGTCTGGATCATGTAGATCTTTGAAGCTGCACTGAAACTGACATTTGGACCTTCGACCTGTTGAACCCCAGTGAAGTCCACTATATGGAGAAAAATCCTGGAATGTTTTCCTTCATTTCTTTTCCACTGAAGAAAGAAAGACACAAACATCTTGGACGACATGAGGAGAGTAAATTATCAGGAGATTTTAACTCTGAAGTAAACTGATCCTTTAATATCACTGGAGCTGAACAATGAATACCGTAACATGATAATCAACATTGGGGTTTTTTGAATTGATATAAAACAAATAATTAATAAAATTCTTCCTTTAGGAATCAATAAGACTTACACAGATAACACATTAAGAGGTCAGACTGCACATAAAACAATTAATAACATGCATCGCTAATTTAAATAATTAATTATTTCAATAATTTCACAATATTAGCCCATAATATGCTAATTTTGTTTTGAAGGTTATTATACAACAGGTTCACATTCATCCAAGATCAAAAACACTTTAATTTTCTCATAATATCCACAGAAGCATCAGCTCCTTTCCCACAATGTCTGAATCACTTTGTTCAAAGATTCGGTCTCTCTAATCCCCGCCTCTCTGAGAGTCAGCTCTACTCTGATTGGTCAGAAACCAAATGCTCATTATCATATCTGAATCTCAGCTCTTGATTCACAGCGATTCGAACAGTAACGATGGCGTCAGTTTCACAATCTCTTTGGCAGCAGAAAACAGCGTCTTCTCGACATGAACCACAAGAACTAAACTCTTCCAGACTCAGATAAACTACAATGATTGAGGGCGGGGCAAAGAGATGCTGTTCAGCCAATGAAGACCAGAGGCTGGCATTATGCAGATGAGTTACAAACTTACGTAGGTTCGGCAGTTCAGAATCAATTCTTTCTTTTAGGAGACAAAAACTCCATTTATCTGCACTTAGACCTTCTACATTCACAGACAGCTCTATTACACACTACATGACAGAAAATATCCCAATAAAAGCATAATAGGGAGACAAAAACAGAAGAGAACCTGTAGTAGGTGAGCTGGGTTTCTCTGCCACGGGAACACGAGCGCCGCCGCCGAACACGGCTACCCACAGCTTTGCATTGAGCGGGTGAGCGACGATGCGGAAGAGCTCGTGTGTGGAGTGTGTGGCCAAGCCGTGGACGAACAGGCTGAGGAAGACGGCGGTCAGAATCTCACACAGAAGCACAGACAGTCCGGGCTGGTTCTCGTCTCCGGACGCGTTCAGCAGCCGCATCAGGACGCTCACACCTGCACAGACACACACAGATCATTCTCGAGTCTCATGATGATGGTCAGTTCAAGGTCAGAGGTCACAGAGACTGTGCTTTTACCGGGCCACTGCGCAGGAGGAGTGTTGGGTAGGACGGCCTCGTCCATGCTGACGCTCTTCACCGGGGGATGATGGTTGAGCAGGACGCTCTGGTAGGTGATGCCGGTGAACGGATTTACATGGCTGATGAAAAACAGATAGTAGAAAACAGATCGTCAAGCAGTGATTATACACTAAAAACATCAACCAAGTCCTGGGTTGAGCCTTTGGGTCATTTTTTGGGGTTATTTTTCCAGTGTTCGGATAGTTTTTGTGTTACTCAGATCCTGGGTCAGACGTAACAACCCAGTGTTTGGGTAGTTTTTGTGTTACCCAGATCCTGGGTCAGACGTAACAACCCAGTGTTTGGGTAGTTTTTGTGTTCCACAGATCCTGGGTCAGACGTAACAATCCAGTGTTTGGGTAGTTTTTGTGTTACCCAGATCCTGGGTCAGTCGTAACAACCCAGTGTTTGGGTAGTTTTTGTGTTCCACAGATCCTGGGTCAGACGTAACAATCCAGTGTTTGGGTAGTTTTTGTGTTACCCAGATCCTGGGTCAGACGTAACAACCCAGCGTTTGGGTAGTTTTTGTGTTACCCAGATCCTGGGTCTGGCGCAACAACCCAGTGTTTGGGTAGTTTTTGTGTTACTCAGACCCTGGGTCAGACGTAACAACCCAGCGTTTGGGTAGTTTTTGTGTTACTCAGATCCTGGGTCAGACGTAACAACCCAGCGTTTGGGTAGTTTTTGTGTTACTCAGATCCTGGGTCAGTCGTAACAACCCAGCGTTTGGGTAGTTTTTGTGTTACTCAGACCCTGGGTCAGACGTAACAACCCAGCGTTTGGGTAGTTTTTGTGTTACCCAGATCCTGGGTCAGACGTAACAACCCAGTGTTTGGGTAGTTTTTGGGTATGTTTTTTTTCTTATGTGGTGGAAATGGGCTTACATACATTTTGATTAAACATTACAAGGTCAAAACATTATTGAAATTAAAACATGCACAGAGGAATTGTTCACAATCAAATAAATAATATGCATTTAGAAAATAGGGTGAATAGATGAGGATAGAGTAAACGATGAGTCCTTTAAAACATTGAGCGCTGATAAACACAGATTTAATCTGTGGTGACGGAGTATAAATGTGCAAACGGACCCACACAAAGGCCACATTCATTTGACCAGAATCTGCTTTCTCTACAAATGTCACATGTCGAGCTAGTGCGAGCGCACGTCACATGAGCGACACATTCAGAGGTCATTCGGTCATTACGAGACCGGACAATTATAAGAGAAGCAAATGTTGCGAAGAGAAAGAGAAACATTTTGTAACATGGAATTAAATCAGTGTAGAAGCAGCCAGAAGTAGGTCACGACCCACCTGTAACTGTGTCCGTCACAGAGACACTGATAAATGCAGGCTGACAGGGAAGCTGCCAGTGTGTGCATCACGTAGATCTGAGACAGAAGGGAGATGTGTTAGACGACGCACCATTCACCGCAGAAAATCATGCTCTTCCTCAGTGTTTCCAGTACAAATATCTGCCAATAAGACTATTTTTCTGACTCCACTGGCAGATATTTGTTCTTGTTTAAAGCACAAACTCACTTGATTTTGATACATTTTTCAAACTTAATAGCTTCAGCCAATTTGCTTGATTAGATTATTTACGAAAATTTAGTTATTTGTGTGTAAATCATTTTGTACAGTGTTTCGATGATCCACGCTTTACCTCGTTGTTGACGACGTCTGGCTGCGGAGGTGCGTCGAGAGCGTTGATGGTGTGGAGTATGTCGTGAGTGAGATTGGTCAGGTGCACTATGGGATTGGCCACCACCGTCTTGGAGTTGGCGGTCCATGCCAGAAGAAGAGGAACAGATACGTGCTGCGGAGCGGGAACAGAGATCTGCATAGCGTCGTCCTGATGAGACAGACAAAACACATTGATAAGGTCAACACAGGCTGCTGTCATTCAGCATTTCCTTTAAAGGGGACCTATAACGCCCCTTTTACAAGATGTAATATCAGTCTCTGGTGTCCTCAGAATGTGTCTAAAGTTTCAAGTTAAAGTTTAAATCCCCCACAGATCATTTATTATCGCTTTTCAAATTTGCCTCTATTTGGGTGTGAGCAAAAACACGCCGTTTTTGTGTGCGTCCCTTTAAATGCAAATGAGCTGCTGCTCCAGAAGAGGGCGGAGCTTTAACAGCTCAACAACAACAAAGCTGGAGAATCTCACGCAGACAAAATGAGGAAAGTGTTCAAACTGATGGAGAGACTCAGGAAGAAGTTCCAACTTTTAGACGTTTCTGAACGGTTAGTGGATAAATTGATGTAGTTGCTGTGGAGTTGATCAACTCATCACTAGCATGTGTCGTCAAGTTCATCTTTTTTCCTGGAATCGACCCTCGTTTGTGAAGCAGTCCGGCGTAAAATGACGGCATCAACAACACTCGACTACAACAACTCTTCCTCTTCTCTAAAGCAGCCCAACATGGCCCCGCCCCCTTTGTTGCGTGTTCTCAGGGGCGGGGTTTATGTAAATTTTAGGGTTAGTGATGTCACTAACCCGAGAAGAAGCTCAAACAGCTACCAGCTGTTTGTTGTAGTCCTTAAACAGCTAATTCTTTTAAAGAAAATATCTCCCTTTGCATTGAACTTTGAAGGTCGTAACTCCAAAGACACCAGAGACTTATATTACATCTTATAAAAGGGGCATTTTAGGTCCATTTAATGTTTATTTTAATATTTATTCTTTACATTGTTGTTCATTATTGAGTGTTATTGTTGATGGGAAAATAATGTGCTACAGCTTCAATGTCAAGGTTTGACACAGGATGTTAACATGCTCCAGACTGACGCTGGTTACCTGCTGAGACTCCTGCAGCAGCAGAATGAGCTCCATCCTGACGGAGGCCAGTCCTCCTCCGTGAGAGCCGTGCAGGCTGCAGTAACTGAGGAAGATCCGCAGCAAGGGCTGGTTTCTCTTTAGCCACAGTCTCCGTCGGCGCTGCACCTCTCTGGCCTGCTCTGCCGCACCCTGTACCTCCAGATCCTCCAGCTGGCTCAGGTCTGCCGAGATGCCCTCAGGCAGGTGCTGGAGGAAGGGGTTGTAACCACAGCAGCTCTGCAGCGCCGCCACCTCTCGCTCCAGCCAGTGGCACAGCTGATGCCGAAGCTTCCCTCCATCCAGCTCATAGCCTGTGGAGAGCGTCCGTAACTCCGTAGTCAGGATTTTCAGGCAGGAGCTGAATTTCAGTCGGGCGGCGAGGATGTCCTCGGTCAGGGCGAGCGAGTCATTGCAGTCCGTGGGGGTGGACGCTGCATCTGGAGCATCTCCATTGTTCTCTGGGTGGATGGTCTTCATCGCCAGTCCTGATTCTTCAACGTCAGAGTCTTCCGAATCCCATTTTAGCTCCAGAGGCTCATCCTGCAAAGTGACGGAGGGGTGGCTCCAGTCAAAACTGAGCACCGAGTCCGACTGACTGTCCTCTCTGGGAGACGAGAGCGAGGAAACTGACTGGAAGCCGTTGAGAACCGGTTTCTCTAGCTCTTCAGAGGTGCTCATTGACATGGATGGATTCTCGTGCCCCTTGGATCGCTTGACAACTTTCGGCATTTTGGAGAGTACCTCTAACGCCACCATGGGACAGCCGGCCTGTAGGTGTGCGTAAGCAGCGGTGAAGAAGAGTCTCCTCTCGGTGAGGCTGATGGAGTCGACCACAAGGCCCTCGGCCGTCAGACCCACTTTAGCTTTTTCTGAGGAGCTTAAGTGACGACGCAGCAGCAGAGGGTGCGTGCGGAGGTATGTGTAGAAGTTGAAGACGTCAGGATTACAGGGAGATGTGCCGGCAGTTCCTGAAAGAGATCGATTTGTGTCAATAATTTAAATCATTGTACATGAATCCACAGGAATCGAAGTTTGGAAAAATGCTTTCACATAGACCAAAAGAAACCGAACTCTAATGTCAAGTGGTCTCATGTCCGCACCAAATGTTCCAGTCTCTCACCTTCATTGGGCTGTTCCAGCAGAGTGTCCAGGGCCCTGCTGTAGTCGTTTAAGACCCAGAATGCCATGCTCCGCAGGAACGGGTCCTGGTGGGCTGCCATCTGGTGGTCCTGACCCAACACGTGCCTCTGCAGGATTCGTTTGTAGGTGCTGGACATCTCAAACTCAGACTCGTACAGTCGACAGATGACCAGAGCCAGCTGAAGGTCCTGCATCTTCTCTATACAAACCTGATCATGTGTATAAAACCAACAAATCTTTTGAAAACCTCACGACAAAAAACAAGGAAGTTTTGACTTTCCCTTTACAAATGGTCACAATGATCTAGTCTGAGCAGGTTCTGAAGAACATAAACATGTTTTGCAAATGTTGTACCTCAACAGCATCTTTCAGGGATCCAGCAAGCAGAAAGAAAGCTGCAGAATGTTGGAAGCGTTGTTTTCCGAGCAGAGAGAAAGCGTTCTTCATAGCCGCTTTCCTCCAGCGATCTTCACTGAAGTTATTGCTGAAGAACGCAGTCATCTTCGCGTTCTGCTGAGACCTTCAACACACAGAAACTGTCAGTGGACTGAAGCTTTGCAGACGGGCGAGTGACACTTCAGCAAGTGTGTTTGTGTAAGTTACCTGTACAGTCCCCAAACCACTGCTTTCTTCTTCATGGCCAGATAAAACAAGGCTGCGTCTAATGGGTCGTTGTTTCTCTGATAAGCAGCTTTTGCTACCTGTCAAGAGAGAGAGAGAATGAACATATGTTTTCTTAACTCAAGTTACGCACATGTACCAATTCTGGCAACACCTACACATCATCACATAACATGCACAGATAATGTGATCAGTTTGGTCAGACCTTCTCAATGCATCTGCGAAGCTTATTGGTGCTCCGCAGCCACCAGCCCACACCCATGGCTCTCAGATCCGGCCACGTGGGATCTCCTTTCTGCAGGGCCGGAAGCATGTTGAGCAGCTCCTCTTCAGCCTCAGAGTGGAACGCCCAGGCGTAGTGGCAGGTGGACAACCCTGCATACCAGCAGCAGTTACTGAGTTTCTGATCTCAAAGGCCTTTCAGACCACACAACATATCACAGCTTAGGAAGACCAGCTGAGATTTGCATTTGCTAGGGGTGTGATGAAATCTTGTGCCAAGAGATCTGTGACAGGTCCATGAGGGTGAAATTAGAATAAAAAAATGCCAACCGCAATATTTAAAATACACCTCCACTATAGAAATAAAAATCCTTTGTTTCAATTGGATAACGGATATAATTGGATTAGTTAATAGATTTCAAATCCACCTGTAGACTTTTTCTAGTCATGTATTTGTCATTGAGAATTTCTTAAAAATACTGTGTAAAATTCTCGTCTCGTCTTGTTCTCGTGAACTCAATCTTGTCTCACCTCGTGAGCCAACTGTCTCGTCACACCCCTAGCATTTACATTCATGCATTTAGCAGAGGCTTATCCAAAGCAGATTTTTACCTTGTGAATTCAAAGTGTACATTTTTATCATACCTGCCTGATATACATTTACATTACATTTAGTCATTTAGCAGACGCTTTTATCCAAAGCGACTTACAAGTGAGGAAAACAAACAAGCGATTCTTCATGAATTGGCAAATAACACAGGAAGTGCTCACAATACGTTTCATACATTGCTCAGTACCATAAGCTAGAGTAGGAAGGGAAAAAGGGGGAAGGATAGGGTTTTTTTTTTTTTTTTATGAGGGGATTAAGTGTTCACGGAAGAGGTGAGTTTTCAGCTGTCTCTTGAATATTGCCAGAGAATCTGCGTTCCTGATGAAAGTAGGGAGATCATTCCACCAGCAGGGAGCAGTGAAGGAGAATGTTCTGGAGAGTGATTTTGTGCCTCTATGTGACGGTACCACAAGCCCGTCACATAGAGGCACTCCTGATATACTCCTCCCTATGTACTTTCCAGACATACTCCCACCTACATATTCGCCCGACTAAAAATACTGCATTACATATCCGCTTAACATACTCCCCGCTACGTTCTCGCCCAATACGTACACCCTCCTACGCACTGACCCGACATACTCCGACATACCCATCCGGCATACTCCCCCCTATGTACTCGCTCGATATATTTGCCCGACATCTTCCTCCTACATATCCGCCCAACATACTCACCCCACATACCCACTCGACATACTCCCCCCTACGTACTGACCCGGCATACTCCCTGACATACCCGCCCAACATACTCCCCCCTACGTACTGACCCGACATACTCCCTGACATACCCACTCAACATACTCCCCCCTACGTACTGACCCGACATACTCCGCCCTACGTACTGACCCGACATACCCACTCGACATATTCCCCCCTACGTACTGACTCGACATACTCCCCCCACGTACTGACCGACATACTCCCCCCACGTACTGACCCGACATACTCCCTGACATACTCCCCCCTACGTACTGACCCGACATACTCCCTGACATACTCCCCCATACGTACTGACCCGACATACTCCCCCCTACGTACTGACCCGACATACTCCCTGACATACTCCCCCCTACGTACTGACCCATACGTACTGACCCGACATACTCCCCCCTACGTACTGACCCGACATACTCCTTGACATACTCCCCCCTACGTACTGACCCGACATACTCCCTGACATACTCCCCCCTACGTACTGACCCGACATACTCCCTGACATACTCCCCCCTACGTACTGACCCATACGTACTGACCCGACATACTCCCCCCTACGTACTGACCCGACATACTCCTTGACATACTCCCCCCTACGTACTGACCCGACATACTCCCTGACATACTCCCCCCTACGTACTGACCCGACATACTCCCCCATACGTACTGACCCGACATACTCCCTGACATACCCACTCAACATACTCCCCCCTAAGAACTGACCCGACATACTCCCTGACATACCCACTCGACATACTCCCCCCTACGTACTGACTTGACATACTCCCCCATACGTACTGACCCGACATACTCCCCCATACGTACTGACCCGACATACTCCCCCATACGTACTGACCCGACATACTCCCCGACATACCCACTCAACATACTCCCCCCTAAGTACTGACCCGACATACTCCGCCCTACGTACTGACCCGACATACTCCCTGACATACCCACTCAACATACTCCCCCCTACGTACTGACCCGACATACTCCATGACATACCCACTCGACATACTCCCCCCCTACGTACTGACCCGACATACTCCCTCCTACGTACTGACCCGACATACTCCCTGACATACTCCCCCCTACGTACTGACCCGACATACTCCCTGACATACTCCCCCCTACGTACTGACCCAACATACTCCCTGACATACTCCCCATACGTACTGACCCGACATACTCCCCCCTACGTACTGACCCGACATACTCCCCCCTACGTACTGACCCGACATACTCCCTGACATACTCCCCCCTACGTACTGACCCAACATACTCCCCCCTACGTACTGACCCATACGTACTGACCCGACATACTCCCCCCTACGTACTGACTCGACATACTCCCCCCTACGTGCTGACCCGACATACTCCTTGACATACTCCCCCCTACGTACTGACCCGACATACTCCCTGACATACTCCCCCCTACGTACTGACCCGACATACTCCCTGACATACTCCCCCCTACGTACTGACCCGACATACTCCCTGACATACTCTCCCCTACGTACTGACCCGACATACTCCCCCATACGTACTGACCCGACATACTCCCCCATACGTACTGACCCGACATACTCCGCCCTACATACTGACCCGACATACTCCCTGACATACCCACTCGACATATTCCCCCCCACGTACTGACCGACATACTCCCCCCACGTACTGACCCGACATACTCCCCCCTACGTACTGACCCGACATACTCCCTGACATACTCCCCCTACGTACTGACCCGACATACTCCCTGACCCGACATACTCCCCCATACGTACTGACCCGACATACTCCCCCATACGTACTGACCCGACATACTCCTTGACATACTCCCCCCTATGTACTGACCCGACATACTCCCTGACATACTCCCCCATACGTACTGACCAGACATACTCCCCCATACGTACTGACCCGACATGCTCCCCCATACGTACTGACCCGACATGCTCCCCCCACGTACTGACCCGACATACTCCCTGACATACCCACTCAACATACTCCCCCCTAAGTACTGACCCGACATACTCCGCCCTACGTACTGACCCGACATACTCCCTGACATACTCCCCCATACGTACTGACCCGACATACTCCCCCATACGTACTGACCCGACATACTCCCCCATACGTACTGACCCGACATGCTCCCCCATACGTACTGACCCGACATGCTCCCCCCACGTACTGACCCGACATACTCCCTGACATACCCACTCAACATACTCCCCCCTAAGTACTGACCCGACATACTCCGCCCTACGTACTGACCCGACATACTCCCTGACATACCCACTCGACATACTCCCCCCTACGTACTGACCCGACATACTCCGTGACATACCCACTCGACATACTCCCCCCCCTACGTACTGACCCGACATACTCCCTCCTACGTACTGACCCGACATACTCCCTGACATACTCCCCCCACGTACTGACCCGACATACTCCCCCATACGTACTGACCCGACATACTCCCTCCTACGTACTGACCCGACATACTCCCTGACATACTCCCCCCTACGTACTGACCCGACATACTCCGACATACTCCCCCCTACGTACTGACCCGACATACTCCCTGACATACTCCCCCATACGTACTGACCCGACATACTCCTTGACATACTCCCCCCTACGTACTGACCCGACATACTCCTTGACATACTCCCCCCTACGTACTGACCCGACATACTCCCTGACATACCCACTCGACATACTCCCCCCTCCGTACACTCCCCCCACAGACAACGATGCAGAACCATCATCGGAACACTTGTAATACCTTGACAGGAAAGCTGAGCTCGATGAGCTGGAGGCAGAGATGTCAGGAGGAAGGTGTGCAGGCGAACAGCCAGCAGGAACTTCAGTCCACATTCATCCAGCGTCTCTCCACCTGAAAACATGCCATCAGATTCATCACATCTAACACATTTATACAAACACCTGCAATAATCAATAAAAGATAATGACCTTGGCCTTTCCCTTGACTTTCTCCAATGTCGGTGCTGGTGGAGGCAATGGTGTCTGCCAAGGCCATCAGAGACATCTGCTCCATTCGCGTCAGGCCCGGCAGACTAGAGTGAAGCAAGTGTCCAGATAACACCTGTGCGTGCTCGGAGCCGAAAAACGTGGGGCTGTACTTCGACAGATCAATGACTTTAGTGTTTTCATCTTCCTCGTCTGCATCAAAAGGGTCCAAGTCATCCACACTGACACCACTGCTCGAGAAGAGCTCATCATAAGCGACGCTTTGACTGGACGTACTGACACCGTGAGCGCTGTCCGTTCTTTCTTTGGCACTGGGGGCCGTTTCATCATCAGCAGCCAACAGCGCATACAATGGCAGGGGCGGGATAGAGTCGATCTCGGTGTAGTCTGTGCTCTCGCCCTTGCTGAACATCTTTGGGTCTCTGGTGGTGCTTCCGCTGGCGCTGATTGTAAGCGAGCGCAGACGGCGCTCCTGGTTGACAGTGGTGTCCTTCAGAGACACGATCTCTCCGGCGATGCACTTCACCAGATGGGACAGGATGGCTTTGGCACGTCGCACCTTTCCGAGGTCCATGAGCTCCAAAAGCTGCACCGGATGATACTGGGGCAGAGTGGGAAAAAGGTGGTGGGCGGCCTCAAACAACCCAGAATCTTCCATCTCAGCTGGAAGGTCGTACACGGTTCTCTTTCCACTCAGTTTCTGAGCCAAACTAGTCATGGACCTGGTGAGAGTCTTTTTAGAAGGATTCGGACTAAGTCCCTCCTGTTTCAGAGACGTCATGCTGCCGGTACCGATACTGTTGTCTCCAGTGGTGAGCGCCGTCTTGGCCGGGGTAGGCGGCTGCCATTGGGAGTAGACATGCATTTCGCAGTCCATCCCGACTACTAAGATCCCATCTCGCACCCAAGACAGAGAGACAGGAATGGGTAGCGAACCCTCAACAGATGACACTAAATCCACCACTCTGAGAAGAACCAGGCGGGAGCAGCGGTGCTCCCTGCTGCTATCGGATAATCCCAGATCTGGAGGTTTTCCCGATAACATCCCATACATGTAAAGTTTGGATCCCAAACCCACAGTTAATATATGAGAACCGTCTTCTCTGGAGACCCAGTCTAAGTGGACCTGCCTCTTACCACCAACAGCTAAGCAATTGTTATTTATCAACCCATCCTTCGGTACCATAAGGCTTTTATCACAGTCATTACTACTTGGGCTATAAGAGCCACTGATTTTAAGTATCTGCTCCAGGATCCACTGAGAGCCGCCCGTGGAGTCGCACTGGAATATGCTGACATGCATGAGCGGCTCGCCAGATCCGGGTCCGTCGCTCCGGTGCGCTACCGCAACTCTGCTGGTGTGGCAGCAGCTCAGACCCATGAGCTGGCCACACACGCTCAGAGCACTGCTGCTGGCCACGTCTTCCTCCACTAACAAGGGCCACTCCTCCCAGACGTATGACGGTTCTCCAGCGCTATCTGGGTCAGAGACAGCGCAGCACCTCCAGAACCGGACGGTTCCGTCTGAGCAGGATGTGGCCAGCAGATACGGAGCCCGTCCGGCTGGCTGCAGGGATGAAGAGCTCAAATGTCCTGCAAGGTAGATAATCTGTCAGAATATAAACAAAGAACATCATGGAGCATTGTATGATCACAAATGTAGTTCGCCGTCACCTGCAGCAGGTGTTACACGCATGACTTCAACACCCTGCGGAAGGTCGAGCTCCTGGCTGAAAACTTTCGCATTGGTTAGAGTGAGGCGACAGGCGCTCTGGAGGTTGGATGTGTCGAGTTTTGATCTCTGGGCCTGCGGTGAGCCGACCGTCTCAAAGTTAAACTGTGAGCAGTTTGTGGGTGATGAAGACGCAGTCTCTTTTTCTGCAGGAGTTTGGGTTTGCTCTGAAAGAACAGAAACAAATCGGTTTAATCGACAGAAATGATTGTGTGCATATCCATTGAAATGTCTTTCCTTTACAGCTGACATAATGTTAAACCAATGCTGTTATTTATTAGGCTTTATACCTGTATTCATGTCTGAATCCAATCTGGCACTTTTAACAGTCCAATAATGTAGGTTTGTTTCCATCCACTTATTTTTATGCTAATTTTGGGATATCGCATTTAAAAAAGTAATGGTTGGAAACGCCAAGATGCGTATAAATTCTAAAAATGCACAAACTTACGAGCTCAATTGAGGCGGATCATTTTTATGCATGTATAAATTACAATGGAAACACATTTACCAAATAAATTCTTTGATACACAAAAAAAGTCCCATGACGATTGGATAACTGGACTAACCAATCGCATTGTACAGCACCTTAAATATCGGTTTGGTCGTTCTGAAACGAGTCAAAGTTTATCATCAGAATGATTTGGTTTATTTCCCTCCCAGAAGCGTCTCTCACATTAAGAGATTGACCGATAATCGGTTTTACCGATATTTTCCCGAACATTTTATGTTCTCCATATGAAAACATTACACTTTGTATATTTCTTTTGCATATTGTTTAATGCGGTTGTAATGAATGGAAAAATGCAACTGGGATTAAGTAGTAAATTTTTATTATTATTCAGGAAGTTTAGAATGTTTTATGCTTTTTTTTATTAATTTGTTAGAATTATTAATAGCACTTCATTTTACAGTCCTGTTCCCCATGTACATACTATGCATAAATTATAATAACTGGGTACTAACCCTAAACCTACAACTAAAACTAACCTTAACCCCTGTAGCTACCTTATATTACTCAGTATTTTAATAGGCAATTACACCAAGTACATGCAAGTACACGTACTGTAAGTGCAACTGAATTATTTTTATTTGCTATATTCGTAACCCGTTTGTTTAGCTGATCAAAGATTCTGAAAAATAGACACTTCAAGTGACAGTGCAATATATTTTTTTATTTTTTGCACTCTTTCAGACTACCAAAAAGTGGTAAATAAACAGTTTGTTCAGTTCAGTGCTGTAATAACTGTCAAAAACAGAAATAAAACAAATATCGGTTCTGTATATCGGGTATCGGCAAACAAACACGCAAAAATTGGTATCAGTATCGGTCATAAAAAAATTTTACACCAGCATCTGAACCCAAGTCATTTAAGACGGAGAAAAAAAAGAGCCTAATTGCAGCAACTTCCATTTTTATAGCAGATATTTTGCACCAATTTCCTTGGAAGTGATAATTATGTTCTCTTGAACACATGGAAAGGAAAAGTGTCTTTATTTGCAAATGTTTTATACCATATTCAAAAATTTGTGCATAAGTTAAATTTGCAACTTTGGATGGAAACAGATACTGAGAATGAGTTGACTTCAAAATCAAGTTCACTTGGAAGCATGTCACTTTTCTTAATAAAATCCATTACAAACCCATAATGACGGGAACTGCGTCTAACTGTAGATGCCACATGTGCAGGAGCGACCTTCCGCTCTGAGCGATCTCCACCACTACCAGGAAGAAGCGAGCGGAGAAGAGCGTCCCGCTGGGAACTGAACAAAGACAAGCGTTTACGGTACAGCACAGAAACACAACCAACACTGCTGCGTTAGACAGAAGATCTCCTACCAGACTCCTGCAGGCAATCGTCCGCTTTCTCATTTCCCAAGATCAGGTCCTCCTCAAACACGTGCAACAGCTGTGTCTCTTTCCCCTGCTGAACAAACAGTGAGAGAGATGGTGAGCGCTGAGCACTGTGGGAAATGACATGATACTCCGGTTTATTATACGTACAAAGTCTGTGATGGCGTCGAGCTCAATGATGCAGCCCGGTCTGGCCGTCGACTGCTGGCTGATGATATTAAACACCTCGCCAACATATTTCTGCAAGAACAAGACATGACGAAAACATGCAGGACTCCACTATTTGACGCATGATTATAGAAGCCAGGTTCATGCTTACGGAGATGTCGGGGTTCGAGAGTTCACTCAGCAGTTTTTTGGCCTCTATGATGGCCTGATACAGTCTCAGCGAGTGTCCGTCACTGGCAATGAAGCAGGCACTGGGTGAGTTTCCATACACACCTTTGGGAAGGAAATGAAATATGAATAGACCAACATCCAATCAGCTTCAAGCAGAACAAAGGTTCATCGATTAAACTTTTAGAGATGCGCACAGTAAATATTCATAAGATGAATACACATTTATGAATATTCTATGCAGCAGAGGCTGACGGCACAGTAATTCATTAAAGGAAGCAGGAACCTTCCAAAATATCCCAAATAATAAGTGCTTTTTCCTGTTCGTTTTTTTTTTTTAACGTAAGACTGTCAGGCTGAACTTATCTGACCGCGATTTTGCTTATATCCTGTTTGTCAGAAACCAAGGAAGACGTCCTCACCGAGGCAGTTGCTGGGGATGAGCGTGGGCAGCCAGGCCACATTAGAGAAGGCCGACACGTGCAGCGAGTTGATCCTGGCCAGCTCGGACACGCCGCCCGAGAACGACAGCGGACCCACCGGATCCACCCGCCACAGGATCAGCTCGCTGTAGATGGCGTTGGGGTCCTGGGAGACGCCACCGGATGACACTCTGCTCCTGCGGGATGGGTCCGGCGGGCGGTTCAGAGCGGTGTCGCTGTCGGGCGTCCTCAGGGCATTGTGGTGTGACGTGGTGAGCAGCAGGGGCAGCAGAGAGTGGCAGGCCAGATCGTTGAGGTGGAAGCGGTGGCCGCAGTATCGCGACTTATGAGAGACGCTGAGCACCGTGGAGAAGGCCGAATCTTCAGCGAAGCTGACCGCCCACTGGTTGAGGGAGCCGTCGGCGTGTTTGGAGATCATCAGGACGCTGGGGGTGAAGATGCTGAGGCGCAGGCTGTTGGAGGAGGGTTTGTTCTGACTCAAGCAGATCAGAGCGGAGGAAGAGTGCGGCAGACCCGCAGGCCGCTGACGTCCGTGCTGAATGGCCAGGTCCACGTTTTTGTTGCAGGCGTACATTACTACGCTGCGGCTGAGAGAGTTGGCGTCACCGGTGGGAAAGGCCACGGGAATCCTGGACACGAAGGAAACCTGGAAACAGATTTAACTCACCATGTCAAGTGAGATTGCGTCAAAGCAGGAAATGATTCAGTGATGCAAACCGAGTTAAAGGGTTTGTTCCGTAAGACCTTTGTTCATCTTTAGAACGCAAAAAGAGGTTTTTTAATCCCCCATAGAAAGCAACGTAATTAACGTCATTCATGGTCCAGAAAAGTGCAGTGGTTCAACCTTAATGCTATACTTTACTTAATGACTACTTTTTTTATGTGCAAAAACAAAACAAAAATAACGACTTTATTCAACAAATTTCTCTCTTCTCTGTCAGTCTCCTGTGCCGTTTACGCTAGGCACTTCCAGGTCCTACGTCAGAACGCCGACGCTTTATTGGTCGATTCCTGCGTCAGCATCACACGCATGCGTCGTGCTGATCCCGTGATCAGCTTCAGCCAATAATGAGTCGGCGTTCTGATGTAAAACCTGGAAGTGCTGAACATAAACAGCGTAGGAGACTGACAGGGGAGAGAGAAATGTGTTAAAGTCGTTTTTTGCACACAAAAGGTATTCTCAACTCTTCATCACATTAAGGTTGAACCACATCATCACGTCGACTATTTTAATGATGTCTTTAGTACTATTCTGGACCTTGAAAGTGTTGATTATATTGCCGTCTATGGACGGATTTCATCAAAAAATATCTTAATTTGTGTTCTGAAGATTTTACCGGTGTGGAACGACACAAGGGTGAGGAATTAATGACAGAAATGTCAGTTTTGGGTGAACTAACCCTTTAATTTCGGCTGTACAGCACAGGACTAACACGATCTTGTATGCAGTGAGAAAGCTGTGGTCGGTACCTGTGCCTGACGGAACATGCCCGGCTTGTATTCGTCTAACCAGTCGACGTGCCACACCAGCAGTGACCCATCCATCGGATGAATGCTGAACAGCATGTCTGCTCCTCTGTTCCAGTCGCCCAGCAGCACGTCCACCTGATGATCAACAGCCGCTGCAGGCAGAGCGACAGAGCTCGCAGATGCACCTTCAGCGCTGTTCCCCTCCTCATCCACATCTGCTCAGAACAGAGAGATCGCTTCATATGATACATGTGAATCCTCACCAAAAACACTTATGATGTAACGAAAGCACATTTACTGAAATCACGTGACTTTGGCAGTTTGATTCATGCTCCGAACCACCGATTCGAAAACAAAAGATTCGTGAAGCTTCATGAATCAGTGTTTTGAAAACAACCATCACTAGATATTGTTGAACAAAGCCGTTATTTAGTTTTTTTGGTGCACAAAATGTATTCTCTCCGCTTCATAATATGAAGGTTGAACCACTGTAGTCACATGACCCGTTTTAAATATGTTTTAGTATCTTTCTGGGCATCTGAAAGTGTAAATTATCTCACTGAACAATCGGATTTCATCAAAAATATCTTCATTTGTGTTCTGAAGATGAATGAAGGTCTTACGGTTGTAGAACCACATGAGGAAGAGGAATTTATGACCGAATTTTCATTTTTGGGTGAACTAACCCTTTAAGAAAATACACATAACTCTGTTTATGTCTTAAAGGATTAGTTCACTTTCAAATGAAAATTACCCCAAGCTTTACTCACCCTCAAGCCAGCCTAGGTGTATATGACTTTATTTCTGACGAAGACCATCTGAGAAATATTAATAAATATCCTGATGCATCCGAGCTTTACAATGGCAGTAATGCGCTACCAAATGAGTGTGAGCTGAAGAAAGCGTATCCATCCATCATAAATGTACTCCACACAGCTCCGCGGGGTTAATAAAGGTCTTCTGAAGCGAAGTGATGCGTTTGTGTAAAAAAATATCCATATTTAACAAGTTATGAAGTAAAATATCCAGCTGCCGCCCGACCGCCTTCCGTATTCAAATTACGGAAAAAAGGGAACTGCCGTCGCATCAGTTCTGTAAGTTGAATAGGGAAGGTGTAGGACATACAGCGTAAGCTTTCTGAAGAATAAGGAAGATGGTCTGGCTGAAGCTGGACATTTTACTTTATTATATCAGTGAAAACTAACTTTATTAGATGTCTTTCGTAGGCCAAATTACCTGAACCATAATTTCAGTCAATCTTCCTGAAATTAAAGCACTGCTTATTTCATTTATATGTTTGTTTTATTGTATATTTATTGTATTTATTTGCCCGTTTGTTTTCTCCTTTGTACCTTATTTATATAAAACAGAAAAATACCTGGTGCATTGTACAAGATGTTTTATATTCATTTTGTTCAAACATTGCCATTTCTTTAGCTATAGATATTTATTTTACATTTCAGAATATAAAGCAATGTTAATTATGTCCTCAGTTTATTTTTTTAAATAAAAAAATACAACAAAAAGAACTGCTAAGAATACCGTTAAAGCACCGGATCGATAAGCAGTAACGGTAATACCGTTAAAATCCCATCCCTACATGTTAATATGGTAAATCAGTCCTTGTCTCTAGTATTCTGCGTCACTCAGTACCGTAGCGCTCTGCGGGTCCGTTCTGCTCGCTGTTGCTCCTGAGCTGCTGTAGAAACACCTCCATGCTCAGCGTCAGGTGCAGCTCTTTATTGTTGAGCCAGTGAACGGTGAACGAGCCTCCCGGTTCCTCCTCATCGGAGCCGTTCATGGACGAGATGGAGGGCAGCAGAGGGATGTCTGCACACATTCATTACAAACAAAGACCTTTGGTTCTTGCATGTACAGGTTTGAAAGTGTCAGGGTGCGTTCACACTTGTCATGTTTGGTTGGATTAAAACGAACCCTGGTGCGATTGCTCAGTCAGTGCGGTTCATATGTGAACGCTGCCATCAGAACCCTGCTGCGCACCAAACAAGTGGACCGAGACGCTAAAAAGATGGGTCTCGGTCCGCTTCCAAACCAACTCTGGTGCGGTTCGATTGATATATGAACGCAACACGGACCAAAGACATGTAAACAAACCAAAAAGAGGACGTGATGTCATGAGATGCGACGCTACAAGTCAGGTGATTTGACGACGTGGGAAGATCGTGTATCCAAAATGAGTCGAGGGCAAACGTGGAGCAACGAGGAGGTGAAGTTTCTGTTTCTGCGTTCAACGGAGGAAATCCTGCTGCTGTTTTGAATGTTTTGAACATTTTATGAGCTCTTCGTGAGTTCTCAGCTGGTAAAAATAAAGCATATGTACACACATTAAATGATGGTGTTTAATCCAGAACACAGCGTTGTTTTGAATGTTCGGTAAGCGAGCTCCGTCGCCAAATATACGTCATAAAAGCCGACCAATCAGGTTGTGACCGTATCCCTATGCCTTTGGTTCGGTAACTTAAGGTTCGCTGTTAAAAATGCCAGTGTGAACGCTAAGCGGACCAGGACTATATGTTTTGTTTTTGTTTTTTGGTCCGGACCAAACCAACCGAACTACAAGTGTGAACGCAGCCTTACAGAGAGAGTCAAGAGTGACAAATTTATAGTTTTTATGATTAGCTTTTCAACCACACACTATTATATTTACGTGATAATTCAGCCCAGCTGAGGGTGAGTTCGCACTGCATCTTTGTTTCAGTAAGCGGCCGTGTCTGTGGCGCACTGAAGGTCACGTTACCTGTGGCTGGGTTTATACTGGCAGCGATGTGGAAGTGGCACAGGGCGTTGGCATGCAGGATGTTGGCGCGGTGTGCGTGGTGCTTGTTCTGCTGCTGTGGCAGAGGACCCGTGTACGAGAGCTGAGACAAACACCTCACCTCCTCTCGCCACGAAGGCTTCAGGTTCAGCTGCGAACAGAAAGATTTGTTCATTCGTGAACACAGAGCAGCACACGAGAGTCGCTTTCTGCTTCAGCTCACCTCCAGCGGGCTCTGGTTCAGGGTGTTGCTGGAGGACTTCTTCATGTTGTTTGTCTTCGGCAGGTTGTTGTTGCCGTGATTGTGTCCGAGTCCGGACAGCAGACAGTCACTGGGCAGCAGCGTTTCCGCCCACAGGCGACAGACGCTGTCTTTGCAGCAGGTCAGCAGGACGTTACACACGGCGCCTCTGGAAGAGCAGCACACAGCGGTCAGCGAGAGCGACGGGTGTCCGCAGGGCATCTGTCATGCCTCAACTCACCTGGGCATGTATTTGCTGGTCTTCCTCCAGGAGAAGCCGGTGACGGAGCGAGGGTGAGCCAGGTAAATGAAGGAGAAGTTGATCTCCGCCCCAGAGCGCAGGTCAAGCGGGGTGAAGAGTTTGGTGACGTCCGCCTGCCATTTGCTGGTGCTGTACCACACTTTCACCAAACAGTCGTCCTGCATCGAGACACAATTCAAATGGAGGATGACAAGATTTTGGTTGAATAATGACTTTAATTTTGACAAATCACTTGGAATAACATGCACAATATTACAACACACAGCGATGTTTCACTCCTAAATGAATCTGCGCTTTTGAAAGAATCAATGATTCAATTATCCATTAATAAAGACAAGCACTTGGTTGAACGAATCAGCTGAACGTGACTCACTCAGTAAGACCGACTGTTGTTTCATTTTAGAAAAATAAGTTCATATTTCAATATGCAAAATATTATTTGTAAAAAATTAATTTCATAGCAGTGCAAAAATGGATTTTGTTGATACTGCTTTAATTTGACTGGTAATAGCTGACTTTGACTGTTGGCGTTTTTTATTTTTATTATTATTATTCTTCTTCTGCTCTGGAAGTCCATGACACCCCATTGACCCAAAGTTATGAAATTTGGCACACTTGTAGATCAAAACTAGATCAGACTCTCCAGCCCCAATCATGTTTACACTATTAACTTTTGAACCATAAGGGTTAGAAACAATATTCTTACTTCCTCTGGCTTCATACGACTCAATTGTACCCTATAATGTCAGCGATTCTGATGTATTCTGACCAAACTTGGTACATGTCATCACAAGCATGACATGCTGCGCCTCGGCACAGCAACTCCTACTGGTCCAGTGATGGCAAAAATGACTATTTTTGCTTATTATGTCAGAATGGTTTGGTTAAAAATGATAAAACTGGTCTTGTTAGATTCAAGGCAGTGCGAATGATATACAATCGGCCATTTTGGACATCAGCTATTTTGCATTTTGTAGAAAAATACTGTTTTTTTTGTACACATTGGTGTATCATTATGAAACTGTTTGGGTCAATAGCATGATGCCCTGAGAAGTTTCAAGACAGTGCCACCTAGTGGTGAAATCATATTCATATGCTCATAACCTTTTGATGTGGTTGACTTATTTTCCTTTCTTCTCCTTTAGATTCACAAATCCTTGTCGAGTCCAACGATACATGCTTTATGGTTTGTGCAACGTTGCGATTTAGCAATAAAACAACGTTCACGAATATCTTTGAAACGGTTAGTCCGATCGAAACGAAACTGTAGGAAGTTCAAAAACAGGTCAATATGTTATTGCCCAAATGCCAAAATTTTGATAGTGAGTGGCAAAAAAAATGCAATCAAAGTCACACATGGGTCATTTATGTACTCATACATATACATGTCTATAATTCCCAAACAAAATGAGATATTTTTACCAAATTTGACACTTATTTATGTGCACACTCTTGAGGACACATTAAAAAAAAGTGGTGGTATTGTGCCTGTTGGTGACGCAATAACTTAACAACATATTAAATTGTCACTTACTATAATATAGTATATGAAATAAATTGCTATATTTCCCTGATGATCACTGATGGCTTGGCCCCTTTATGGCTGCTTGCAGCGATATTTCTAATTGAATTTACTGATTAAATTTACAAAATTGGGCATAAAAGATGACGCATGCATGAAATAGGGTTAAAAAAAATTGCCCGTATAAAACTAAAAGCACCCCTGGAAATCAATTTATGCTGGTAAATCTCCACTCAGAATGAAAGAGTCCGTGAACTGAACACTGCTCAGAATATAAATATGAAAATCATCGGGAGTGCAGCACAAAAACACACTAAGCAATATATCTTAGATGATAAGCGTTATTGACAAAATCCCAGAAAATAGAGATTATTTGTCATTATCGCAAACCCCCCAGTGCACACATCACACAAACACAAACCTGTCCTGCGGTCGCAAAAAACTCTCCATCAGGGGAAAACTTGATGAAGTGAGTCGGAGCGGCGGACCTGTAACATCCAGAGAGAGTTTACTGGAGCGGTCAGAGGTGTATTCAGAGAAACTCAATGTGATGTGAAGGAGGAACACTTACTTGCATTGCCATATGCATCTCCAGGAGCGATGAGGACCGGCGGCCTCGGCCTCGTCTTTGGGATCTGCGCTGGAATGCACGTTACACCACAACTGCAGACACGCCGAGCCGGTCAGGAGACACGTGCCTGTGAACAGAAGAGAGGTGAGGAGAGCGGCTCCTCTCAGAAACGATGAGCAAACGTCGATCTCACGTACCGGTCGGGTGCCACGTCAGGATGTGTGCGACTGACTGCAAGACAAACTGCCCGCTCTTCTGCCAATGATAATTCAGCTTCTGCTGAACAGAACAACAGCACGTCACAATGTGACAGATCACTGCCCAGACGCTTTTAGCCACTGCAATCAAGGTGTACACTGGGGGTCAAACGAGTAATTTAAGCTAATTGAATACATTTATATCCAGTGATCAAAGCTGAATTTTTTTTGCAGTCTTCAGTGTCACATGATCCTTCAGAAATCATTCTAATATGATGATTTGATGATCAAGAAACATATTTTGAATGTTGAAAACAATTGTGCAGTGTTTGTGGAAATTGTAATAAATTAGTGTTTGAAAGTTTGGGGTAAAAACAAGTGAATAATTTTATTCAACAAGGACCCAAGAGACTCCATTTCAAATAAATGCTGTTCTTTAGAACTTTCTATTTTTGATTCAGTGACTCATTCATAAAGACGGTAACGTGATTCGTTCCAGAATGAATCAGCCGCTTTGATGAATCGGCTGAATGAATGATTCAATGACTCACTCATTGAAGTTTTCCTTTCATATTTAGAGAATCATTTCATTTTTCATTCATATTTACACACCTCTGAGCTGCATTAAACAGTCTGAGAAAATACACATAAATGCCAGCAGATGCAGCGTCTGAGAGTTTGTGTAATAAATTCTATGTTGAATGAAAATATTAATATCGTATAATATAGTTTAGCAATATCACAAGGAAGAGTGACGTTTTTCATGAATATCTGCAGAATTGCAAATGTGATATAAGTTTTATACATTTTAGACACAATATTGTCAGTTTTTGCCTGATTCCGCCATTGAAAATAGTTCCAAACAAAGCCAGAGAAGAACTGTAGAGCCTCTCTGAGAAACACACAGCGGAACGAATCTGAGGTTTTAACAAATCGCGTGAGTCATTGATTCAGTGACTCGTTCAGAAACATGACCACTTGCTTCACTCCTGAATGAATCAGCTGGTTGAATGAATGATTCAATGACTCGCTCATTAAGACAGTGACTTGTTGCCACCTACTGGCAGTTTTAGAGAATTATTTCATTTTTTCGTTCATATTCATGCATCTCTGAGCTGCATTAAACAGTCTGAGTAAAATATATCTAAATTACATTTCAGAAGCAGCATCTGAAAAAATACAGTGTCAAAATATTTCTTTCTATAGATGCTTTTTGTAATGTCTATTTAACGCTTTTCTCTTCTAACACAATGACCGTTTGGGGGTAATGTCTCAGCCAAAACTGATTAAATTTTGCGATTATTTGATGAATTGACTGGCAAATCGTGTAATTAATTAGATTAAGAATTTGAGTCAACAGCCCTAATAGCTTGTTTTTGAACATTATGATTCAATGAGAATGATTTGTGAAGGATCATGTGACACTGAAGACTGGAGTAATGATGCTTTAATCACTGGATATAAATTATATTTGACTATATATTCACATAGCAAACTGTTATTTTAAATTGCAAAAATTTTTTATAGTAATTTTGATCAAATAAATGCAGCCATGTTGAGCAGAAACATAAAAATGTTAATTATTCCTTCTTTTATTACTCCTGACACCCAGTGTATGAGTTCATGGATTCCCTGGGAATCGAGCCCACGATCTTGGCTTCAGGAAAGTCTTGCGCATTGAACGCCACAAAAAACGGAGCACATTTAGTCCAGAAGAAACTCACTTTTTGGGCTTTCCCTTGCGGACTGACCTCCACCGGCTCAAACACACAAACAATGTTTCCGTACGATGCCGCGATCTGAAAAGAGAGCAGATTGAGAATGTTTGCACAGTAATAATCCTCTTCAGATACACTTGCTGAATTTTAAAACCGGTCACTTCAAACGCTCTCCATCGCTTGGACCGATTCATTCGGTTTCCCTACTTCAGAAACATTCCCACGCTCATGTATTTGGATGAACAATGAGCTGGTAACGTGAGCACACTACGGCTGGACGGGTTTAATTAAGGGAAGGCGAGAGAGCATTTCAGAGCTCTTCGGGCGAGGAGGACGTTTACATGTCTGGCATGTAAATGACGTCTGGTTTCCAAGTTCGGGGACTTCAGGAAACTCTTATGGATGATAGAAAATCACGATGTTAACGTTCATAACGTCTGAATATCTACCAGCCTTATAGTCGCACTTATCAGATTAGAGCTGGACGGTAATATAGTTACATTTTGTGACGATATAATCAATGATGTACATAAGATTAACAAACCCTGAATTCAAGCTATATGTTTTTCATCAGTTCATGCATGCCTTGGGAATCTGACCGGTTGTGATTTTGGTATCTGTGTGTTTGTGTCTCACCTGTCCACCCTGGAGTGAGCAGTCCACACAGCCGACCTGGATGTTCCCGTGTTTGGCTCCCGGGATGATCTGGATCCTTTCAAAGTCGCTGCCCAGAATGACGATGTCACACCCGGAGGCGTACGCCTGTGACAAACGGATGAAGCATGATGTCATAATGACATCAGCACCACACATACACACACACGTTGTATTTTCATGGTTTATGGGGACATTCCATAGGCGTAATGGTTTTTCTACTGTACAAACTGTACATTCTGTCCCCCTACACTACCCCTACCCCTAAACCTACCCATCACACTAAATGTTCTGCTATTTTAGACTTTCAAAAAGGATAATTCTGTATGATTTATAAGCTTGTTTCCTCATGGGGACCAACAAAATGTCCCCACAAGATCAACATTTACTAGTATTACTATACATGTGGGGACATTTGGTCCCCATAATGCAGGGAATACCCACACACACACACACACCTGAGACACAATACACTCACACACGCGCACGCTCACGGAAACGCTCGGAAACGCTCACACGCACGCTCAAGCACACTCGCGCACTCGCTCGCGCTCAAACTCGCACGCGCACACTCACGCACTCAAACTCTCACGCACACTCACGCACTCAAACTCACGCTCGCACACACACGCTCGCACACACACACACGCTCGCACACACACACACACGCTCGCACACTCACGCTCGCACACTCACGCTCGCACACACACACACGCACACTCACGCTCGCACACACACACACGCTCGCACACACACACACGCTCGCACACACACACACGCTCGCACACACACGCTCGCACACACACGCTCGCACACACACGCTCGCACACACACGCTCGCACACACACGCTCGCACACACACGCTCGCACACACACGCTCGCACACACACTCTCTCACACACACACGTTGTGTTTTCATGGTTTATGGGGTCATTCCATAGCCATAATTGTTTTTCTACTGTACATTCTGTCCCCCTACACTACCCCTACCCCTAAACCTACCCATCACACAAAATGTTCTGCAATTTTACATTTTCAAAAAAGATAATTCTGTATGATTTATAAGCTTGTTTCCTCATGGGGACCAACAAAATGTCCCCACAAGATCAACATTTACTGGTTTTACTTACGTTATGGGGACATTTGGTCCCCACAATGCAAGTAATACCCGTCCACTCTCTCTCACACACACACACACACAGTGTGACACTGATGGCGTGTTTACCGTGAACGGCCGGTTGCTGACGCTGCCCACAGAGAAGCAGTTTTCTCCAGGGTTGACGGCTCCGGTGAGCACCTGGTGGAGGTTCATGGTTCTTGGCACAGTTTCAGCACGAACCCCTAAAACCGACAGAGAATCAGTGACTGCGAAGAAACCCACAGACACACCTGACCGGTCTGACCTTCATTACACCAAACTAGAGCGTAAAACCCCTGAGAGATCCAGCAGGCCACTGACTCTGTTCAGAACTTCATCATCTTCATCAAACAGTTCCTTTACTAATTCATGTCAAGTCACCTACACACTTCACAACACATGTAAATGAATGTACTCAGTGCACTTAAATGACGTCATGCAACTCAATTTGTTTTAAAACAGGTTCTTGACAAACAGATCATATTGTGATGTGTCAGTCAATCACGTGATGTCAGTCATGACTGACGAGCTTTAAACTTTTTTTTAAACGTTTCAACTGTCCGATGCTGCGGTTCTGATCCAGTAGCATGTATAAAAACATATAATCTTTAATCATCTGTGAGCTTAACAAAATACAGTTGTATAATTTTCTCTCAAAGGATCCAGTCAGAGCTCGAGCTCCTCAGCTAGCCGTGCTAACATCACACTGACAGCTTCAACCGGGACATTTCATGACAATCCATTACAAACATCTAAATGCCACGGTTCTGGACCGTCTCGGTCATTCGTGTCCTTAATATCACGATTAATACACGTCTGGTGATTTCCAATGGAAACTGTTGATGTTATTAGCAGCGTAGCATTAGCATGACAGCAGGCGAACATCTGCAGTGAGAAAAAATCAATAAAATCACACGCGTCTTACCTCAGAAACGGGTTTCATTTATGCTCAAGTTCAAATATAATGCGTGTTCCTCTCATTGTGAGAGATAATTAAGACACACAGTGATTTGGTGGTGTTTGTGTGCGGAGACTCTGCGGTGCGGGTCAAGAAGTCAAGCGAGCACTGCATTATGGGAAATGTAGTTGCTTCGCGACCGTTAAACTCAGCATTTGGAGTCACATGTCTCATTCGCATACTATGTAAACGGGATTTTTTTTTAAAACATCACAACATTACATGTTTATAATTTATATACCTAAATAATACTACATTTATGAAGTAAAATAATTATTAAAATATAAGATTCATCAAAGTAAATGCGATCGAGTCCAAAAAAAAGGTACGTTCAGGCAGGGTTCTCTTAAAGTTAAAAACAAACGTTCTAACAGTGACTATAAATATATAGTCTTTAATAACATTATTAAAACACGTTTTTCTGAAATGTTTTACTTGGTTTTTCGTCTAACTTGTTTTAAAAATGTTACAACTGGTTTCAGAACATACAAAAGTAATGTTATGAACATTTAGATTGTTTTCATTTGAAACAGAGGTTGACGCGTCAGTTATTCTGCTGAGTGAGTGTCATGTGATCAGACTGGCGCCAATCCAGATCAGCACTCTGTGGTGAGAGTATTGTTCCGTTTACATTCCCATGAGACGGTCATACTTTTCACACCATCTCCGCCAACAGCGTCTACAACCACGAGCTCGTGCTGACGCAGTGTTTACTGGTGTGTGGTTCATCCAGTAACAGGTTACATTTCATTTTAGTGCTCATAAAGATTTAACTGCAGCTCTGAACATTAAACTTCCATTCTTCAAACACACATAATGTCCTTCTTCAAAAAACAATCCATGTTTGAGTTGAAGAACTGGACTGATTCTTGAGTTTTATCTTGTATTCTCTACATTTTGATGTTTATTTGATCATTTTCATTTGGCGTGCACAATGACGGAGCTAACAAAATTATATTCTATACAAGTTTTTTCTCTTAGTTATGTGAAATTAAACAGACGCCATTCCATTCGATTCCAGTGATAAACAATTTGTCTGTCCACACGACGCAACCCGACTATGAGACGCAATAAAGTCAATCAAAAATCACAGCCAATCAGAAGAGCACGTGGGCGGGGTCTCTCGGCAAGCTCGCAACGTACGTAATCAAATTCATGAATGTTACGCCATTTTATCATTATTAAAATGCACACTGAGTTACTCATCATCGCGGTTTTTTTAGGAGAAAAACTAAGATTTTTGGACGGCGCGTTTCATCGCGGAGCGACGGGACAAAAATTGGCACACAGGTCGAAATTTTTTTTTGCACAGTGAATGATCGCACACAGTGTGAATAGCGGGATCTATGGTTTCGATTCAAGTGTCATCACGCCGAACATCTGCGAATTTTTACGCTCAGTGTGACACCGTGTTATAACCAGACGCGATACGATTCCAGCGACAAACAATTTGTCTGTCCACACGACGCGATCCGACTATGAGACGCGATTAAGTCAATCAAAAATCACAGCCAATCAGAAGAGCGCGTGGGCGGGGTCTGTCGGCAAGCTCCAACGGCACTCGCAACGAAATCAATAAGTACGTAATCAAATTCATGAATGTTACGCCATTTTATCATTATTAAAATGCACACTGAGTTACTCATCATCGCGGCTTTTTAGGAGAAAAACTAAGATTTTTGGATGGCGCGTTTCATCGCGGAGCGACGGGACAAAAATCGGCACACAGGTCGAAATTTTTTTTTGCACAGTGAATGATCGCACACAGTGTGAATAACGGGATCTATGGTTTCGATTCAAGTGTCATCACGCCGAACATCTGCGAATTTTTACGCTCAGTGTGACACCGTGTTATAACCAGACGCGATACGATTCCAGCGACAAACAATTTGTCTGTCCACACGACGCGATCCGACTATGAGACGCGATTAAGTCAATCAAAAATCACAGCCAATCAGAAGAGCGCGTGGGCGGGGTCTGTCGGCAAGCTCCAACGGCACTCGCAACGAAATCAATAAGTACGTAATCAAATTCATGAATGTTACGCCATTTTATCATTATTAAAATGCACACTGAGTTACTCATCATCGCGGCTTTTTAGTAGAAAAACTAAGATTATTGGACGGCGCGTTTCATCGCCGAGCGATGGGACAAAAATCGGCACACGGGTCGAAAATTTTTTTCCGTACAGCGAATGATCGCACACAGTGTGAATAGCGGGATCTGTGGTTTAGATTCAAGTGTCATCACGCCGAACATCTGCGAATTTTCACGCTCACACGCGATGCGATAAGATTCCAGCGACAAACAATTTGTCTGTCCACACGACGCGATCCGACTATGAGGCGCGATTAAGTCAATCAAAAATCACAGCCAATCAGAAGAGCGCGTGGGCGGGGTCTCTCAGCAAGCTCCAACGGCACTCGCAACGAAATCAAGTACGTAATCAAATTCATGAATATTACACCATTTTAAAATTTATTAAAAATACATACCGAGTTACTGAAACAATGTTCGTCATAGAATACACTTGAGTTGACAGTTTGAACGTTCTTGTTTCGTTTTATTTATTTTGTAGATCTGAGGCGAATTGTCCGTTGTTGCTTTCAGTTCGGCAATAAAATTGATAATGATATGATGTTGTTCTAACAGTTTCTAAAATGGAATCATCGCGTGTCGTTGTCGCGGCTGGTTAGGACAAAAACTCTGATTAAGACACAAATCTAATTGGACGTCCCGTTTCATTGTGGAGCGACGGGAAAAAATTGACATTGACGCTTTTTCGCGCCACGAATGTTCGCGCCCAGTGTGAATGGCGGGATCTATTGTTTTGATCCAAGAGTGCCGAATTTTCGCGTTCAATGGGGCCTTTAACATGGAAAAGATACTTTTATCGTGCGTCAGGTTGGTTTCGTCTGGTTAGGTAATGTTATATTCCCTTAGCGTTTAAAACAAACTTTCTCTGAACATTATGAGACTATAGATCAATTAATAACGTGTTTTGTCCTAATTTTTGCATATACTTTAAGGAAGTTATGGGAACATTCCCTGTTAGCTGGGCATATATAGCAAAAAAAAATTATTAATTAGAGAAGTTGTCTCTCTTATTGATTTGATTTCATCACCATTATTCACTCTTTACAGTCTATTCAGATTTTGATGGCCTTTTCTGTCCCATTATGTGCAAAAAAAAATCATATTTCAGCATATTAAAGGCAGATGACATCACTAAATGCATCTGTCCACAGTCATATCTGTCCTGAATGGACCTCTGGTCATCTTCTGTCTCAGTTAATAATTGATATGGCTTGACATTGTGCATGTCAGATGATATTCAATATTTAGTGTGTGTGTGTGTGAGGCTTTGACAGAGGAAATGAGTGAAGGGCATTTCAAGGCTTAAATGAGACGGACAGACTTCACATGAATAATACAGCGGCTGACATGTCATTGACAATAAGATGCTTTAAGGATGTTTTTGCTGCGGTAAATGTTCCGCTGAAGTAGGTCACGGAGTCATTAAAAATGTACTTTTGCTCCTAAGTGAACGTTATATTGTGTTCATAGGAATATAAAACTGGATGTTTTGCTTCATCTCATGAAGTCAAGGTCAATATTCAAGCAGGTTTGTCATGTGATCAAGGCAAAGATTTGAGGTTGTTTTGCTTCTGTAATCTGTCTGCTTTCTGGAAAGAAAACTAAACTGAAGTGTTTATTATAGTGCATTTAATCTCTTTGTGTCTGAGTTTCAGTCAAAAATCACTTCAGCAACTTTACAACTGAAGGTTTATTCATATAATTCACCGGGTTTATACAGCATTTTACACCTAAAACATGGTGAAAATGATACAAAATTTCCTCTAAAATGTCAACAAAATCAAATTTTGAAGCTGACTTTATCCAATTTTCAGATTTCGTTTTTGGAAATGTATGCAAATTACTGCATATTTAATTAGATAAAGCCTCATTTAAATTTAAACAACATGCATATAGGATATTAAAACATTTCAGAAAAATACAAAACAATTATTTTAATGTACTGTGATTAATCAGCTGGGGAGAGCTACATACATATACCCAAATTGAGTTAAATATGGACTAACCCTGCGACTGGGTTATTTTGACCTAACCTGTTTTATTTAACTAAACTATTGTTTAAAAATTACTGGATTGCTTGCTTAAAATGAACCCAAAGTATGTTTAATAAATGAAGCTTATTAATAAATGTTCACCCTTTGATTATTATTGTTGTCTCTAGTAATTATGAGTCTTATTTTTAATTTCCACTTATTTTTGGTTCATTTTAAGCCATTTCAAGTCATTTTAATCAATAGTTTAGTTAAATAAAACTACCCAGCAGGTTGGGTCAAACATTTAACCCAATCGCTGGGTTTGTCCATATTTAACCCAGCATTTTTTTTTAGAGTTCATTCAATTTACTTTGGGTATGCATTTAGGTCAATTTTACAGGAATACTACGGGGTTAATAAATGTTAATTTACAACATATTTCTGGTTAATTTTAAGCAAGAAATAGTAATTTTTACACAATAGTTCAGTTGAATAAAACTACCCAGCAAGTTGGGTTAAACATTTAACCCAATCGCTGGGTTAAAACAGCCCATTTGCTGGGTTAAAACTCCTTTTCGCCGGGTTAAAAGAACCCAGTTGCTGGATTTGTCCATTTTTAACCCAACTTGGGTTGTATTTAACCCAGCATGTTGTAGAGTGTGCTGTTCTTGGACCATTGTGTGCCACGAAACAGTACAGTTAATACGCTAATGGATTAATAAGATAAATGAATAATAATTAAACAATAGACATTTATTAAATTGATTATTAATAAATGTTCACCTTTGGATTATTATTGTTTCCTCTAGTAATTATGAGTCTGATTTTGGGTTCAGACATATAGTCATTTTTAAACAATAGTTGGGTTAAATAAAACTATCCAGCAGGTTGGGTCAAACATTTAACCCAATTGCTGGGTTTGTCCATTTTTAACCCAGCATTTTTTTTTTACAGTGCATGCAATTTACTTTTGGTATGCATTTAGGTAAATTTTACAGGAATACTACGGGGTTAATAAATGTTAATTTGCAACATATTTTTGGTTAATTTTAAGCGAGAAATAGTCATTTTTACACAAATGTTGAATAAAACTACTCAGCAGGTTGGGTCAAACATTTAATCCAATCGCTGGGTTATAACTTCTTTTGGGTTATTTTAACCTTTTCGCTGGCTTTGTCCATTTTTAACCCAACTTGGGTTGTTTTTGACCCAGCACTGTCAGAGTGTCAGGGTGAGCTGTAATGGACGTCAGTCGCTGGAGGACAGCAGGTGGCAGCAGTGAAGCACTGCCGTCCTCTCCTCATCCACCCACCGCCTCTGATGGATGTCAGCGACTCCACAAACATTCACGATGGAAAAAGATTCCTGGTGTATAAACGCTGCGGCTGCGCTGCTGCTTCTGAAGCGTTTCTCTCTGAGGTTCTCTTGAAGTGATGTTATTGTATGACTCCAGAGGGCCGTAATTACAGGTCTGCAGGTCCAGCGGCCCTTGAGCTCTGAACCAGGCCGTCTCTCTCTCTGAGGTTTGATGGAGGAAAATGATTTCCACTCTGTCTCTGTATGATTCAAACGCACTGCAGCAAACCACAATGATACGTAATGACACATAAATCATATTCCGAGGAGGAAAAACAAGCATTGAGAGGAAAAAGCGTAGGCCAGCGCATGTTGTGCTAACACACCATCTGTATCCTTTAATGCGCAGACCTTTGAACATCGCTGAGAGAGAGAGATCTTTGTTGTGTAGCGATTCTCAGATCTTAGTATGTTGTTGGCAGAGCACCAGCGCTGTGTGTGTGTGTGTGTGTGTGTGTGAGGCCTTCACTTTTGTCTTCAGATCATGGAGGCTTTTCTTTCTCCTCGTCTCAGAATCCGTCATCGTATCTCCTCTGCCGAGCGCAGACGTTCAGAAGAAGAACAGCTCGTCCTCCAAAGGTGAGCGAGGCTATGGGAACAATAGCTGTGGAAGGAAAAACAGGGAGTATACGGATATCCCATCCCATTAACTGCGCCTTTTCCTGAAGGGCTTTCCAGCAGCATCCAGGAAGAGGATGAGGAGGTCACGAGCGCCCTTCCTCCTGCCGCTGTCTGTCCATCACCTGTGCGTCTGCAGAGAGAACTAGGAGAGTGACGCCATATTAATCAGACTTTATCTTTGGTTATTTATGAACTATATATTCTTCCTTCAATGACTTCAATCCCTTCACACGTTCCAGTTCTCCAGCCTCTGAAACAAGCTCGTTTGTTTAATGAGGAGAGGAGAATATATTTGCACATTTAAACATTTCATGAACCGTCGATGCACAGCAATATATGCAGTGCTCAAATTTTGGAGAACTTGATTATTTGGTTGGACTATATTTTACACTGGAACACTTTTTGTGTCTGTTTTGTAATAAACCCACATTGGGTTAAATATAGACAAACCCATCAAATTGATTGTTTTGACCCAGTGGTTGGGTCAAATGTCTGACCCAACCTGCTGGGTAGTTTTTATTTAGCCCAACTATTGTTTAAAAATTACTACACTCTAAAAAATGCTGGGTTAAAAATAACCCAAGTTGGGTTAAATATGGACAAAATCAGCAAATTGATTGTTTTAACCCAGCGGTTGGGTTAAATGTTTGACCCAACCTGCTGGGTAGTTTTATTTAATAATTATTCAATAATATATTTACATAAAACTACCCAGCAGGTTGGGCAAACGTTTAACCCAACCACTGGGTTAAAACAACCCAAAATAGGTTGAAAAATAAAAATCAGACTCATAATTACTAGAGGCAACAGTAATAATCAATAGATGAATATTTATTAATAAGCAATTTAATACAAGTTTATTATTTAATGAGTATTTATTAATATAAATAAATGTTCATTTATTAAACAAATTCATATAAGTTCATTTCCAACATATTTTGGGCTCAAGCGAATTTTTAAATAATAGTTCAGTTGAATAAAACTAAAACTACCCAGCAGGTTCACTGGGTTTGTTCATTTTTAACCCAACTTGGGTTGTTTTGAACCCTTTCGGTTGTTTTTCCGCCACGGTGGAATCTACTGTTTTCAAACAGGTTTCCCAAACACTGTGGACGTCAAACTCAAGTCAATTCAGTTCATTTATCACAATAGAGATGGTTTCAAAGCAGCTTTAATGTTTATAATGTCTTAATATCTTTACAGTTGCCTTTAGCTACATATATAGTTCCTATATAGTGACATTTTACACCGGCACAAACAATCAAACAGCTGCGATTGTGTGCGTTCCTCAAACACAATCAGCCGGACTCTCGGGAGTTGTGTTATGGTGTGTTTGCAGAGAGACTGACCTGTTCTCAGTGTTCGTAAACATCTCTGAGACACGATTAGACACGCCTGCAGCTCCGGCGAGGACGCTCAATCTAGGAATCTGCTGGCGCGCTGAATAAGGCCTGCTGGTAAATCAGGACTTGTCCGGGTAGCTTTTCATGCGGGATTCTTCAAGTGGCCTGATTCGAGGTCAGCGAGCACAAAACAGAAACTGTCTTTCTAGCAGCAGGAAATGATGAATAAGAAATGTGAGCTCTGAATAGTCAGATAATGTTGGACTTGCACATACGCATGCATAGCCAGTAAGTAACTGCGATGCACGGGCTGAAAAATTGATGAGCACTATGGTGTGCCAGCGCTGGCACGATTATTTATTCAGCAGAAGCTGTGAGTGCTTGTCACTGTACCAGCAGGTTTACCTACATCTAACCTTTCAGAGACGCACTCCAATCCAAACGCGCCTCACCCGGCGTATGTAGAGCCTCATCAGCTCCTATTATTTCACAGGACACACTTTGGTGATGTGCAGCTGCTCCCCAAAGATGGCCTGAACCCGCCGTTCCTCGACTGTCACAGTCTATTACAGCTCTGGAGTCAGAAGTGTGTGACTTATTCATGGCTTCGGATCAGGCCGAACAGTCCAGTCTCTCTTTAAAACGCTTAGATATGGGGCTCTTTTCTGTGATATGACTCATACGATATCACTTTCATTTTTATTTTTGTGTTTTAACATGTTTTTAGGGTTCCATCTATCTATCTATCTATCTGTCTATCTATCTATCTATCTATCTATCTATCTATCTATCTATCTGTCTATCTATCTATCTATGTATCTGTCTATTTATCTATCTATCTATCTATCTATCTATCTATCTATCTGTCTATCTATCTATCTATGTACACTCTAAAAAATATTGGGTTAAAAATAATCCAAGTTGGGTTAAATATGGACTAACCCAGTGATTGGGTTGTTTTGACCCAACGGTTCAAACCATTTTGATTATTATTGTTGTCTCTAATAATTATGAGTCTGATTTTTAATTTCCAACACATTTTGGGTTCATTTTAATCCAGACATATAGTCATTTTTAAACAATATTTGAGTTAAATAAAACTACCCAGCAAACATTTAACCCAACTGCTGAGTTTGTCCAAATTTAACCCAACTTGGGTTGTTTTTAACCCAGCATTTGGTGGGTTTGTCCAAATTTAACCCAACTTGGGTTGTTTTTAACCCAGCATTTGGTGGGTTTGTCCATATTTAACCCAACTTGGGTTGTTTTTAACCCAGCATTTGGTGGGTTTGTCCATATTTAACCCAACTTGGGTTGTTTTTAACCCAGCATTTGGTGGGTTTGTCCATATTTAACCCAACTTGGGTTGTTTTTAACCCAGCATTTGGTGGGTTTGTCCATATTTAACCCAACTTGGGTTGTTTTTAACCCAGCATTGTTTAGAGTTCATCCATCCATCTATCTTTACTTTATTTGTAATCCTTATGTTTTTTATGGTTTTGAATAAAATGTCTTTTACTCACAAGGTTACATTTATTTAGTAAAAAATACAGCAAAAACAGTGTCACGGACTCCTTCAGAAATCATTTTAATATGTTATTTTGGTGCTCAATTATTAATAAAGTTTCTGATTATTATTAATGTTGTGCTGCTTCATAGTTTTGTGGAAAGCGTGATGTATTTTATTTTTCATGATTCCCTGATTGTTCAAAAGAACAGCATTTATCTGACATAGAATCTTTTTGTGACATTATAAATATATTTACTTTGATCAGTTTATTGCGTCATTGCTTAATAAAAGTATTATCATTCAATTATATCATTACTTACCCCAAACTTTTAAATGGTAGTATATCACGGTTTCCAAATAAAACTGACAAGAAAAAATTGTAATTGCATGATAACTCCGCCCACACAGAAAACTCATTGGAGCAACATTACCGCTACTCATGAATATTTAATCACTAAACCTTGGCGAGAAGAGACCGATCGTGGAAGGTGGAAAACACTGGATATAACATGACATTTACCTCAAATTCCACAATGACAACCATAAAGAACAGGCCTACAGTGTGGAGAAGCATCACAGTAATCATGAAGTCATGAAAATACCGTTCAAGGAATGATTTCTTAATTTTACGCTCTCCACAGAAAGCGATTTGTCACGTTCACGTTTCGCATTCAGTGGGCTTTGATGTGGACAGATTCTGGATACAGACCAAGGGAATAAATCATGAATAGGACACTGAATGAAAAATCACCTCAGAGCTGGCTTTAGTTTATGCATCTGACAGATGATTTCATTGGAAAACCTGAAAGAGAATATATTACTCTACTGTGTAGAATGTTTTACTTCTGTTACAATGAGTTTGTTTCTACTCGGTGAGAATATACAGTTTATCATGACTTTAAAAAGCTGTGCTCAAACACAAACACTTCTGTTGTGCGAATATTAAATATCACAGGATTCTGTTGCCTGGCTGCAAATAAAACAGACGCAGTTCCACGGATTAAACAGACACGGAGTTGCTGAGAGACTCGATTGTTCTCCTGTCAGTATTCAAGTGTTTCAGTGTAACAGCAGCAGTAAAAATTACTGTAATTTTAACTGAAAAAATGCTACAGTAAAAATGAGATACATTTGGTGTGATGCTTTTTACACAGAAATTTCCAGTAAATTTCACAAATAATTGCGACGAATTGGGAAGTAACACATTGAATCAAATGTGAAATTTCGATCTTTCTTCACGACGGTGTGTGTTTGAGGTTTAGTCTTCATCTTTATGCTTGACATGATTCAGGCGTCGTGAAATGAGCTGTCATTATGTAAGCAGCGCTACACCCTCTAATTACTGCTTTAGCACTGGATGTAGATATATGTAGCCTGACTGACACAGTAATAACGCGGCGCAGAAACACATATAAACACGGCGTTCTACGCTCTCCGTTCACTCCGTGTTTTAATGATTCTGATGTAGTGCAGCGTTTGAGGGTAGATAAAGTGTTGATGTGTTTGAATGGAGCTTGTGTTTCAGGGTCACACTGTGCCGGAGATGACAGGACCACCGGAGAGGAGTTTCTCACACACAAAGGCCGAGGGGCCCTGAGCGTCTCGCTTCACCTCTCTCTCTCTCTGTGTGTGTGTGTGTGTGTGTTCAGTTTCAGTGCAGGCTGCTTTATTAGTATGACAATGCCTTTTTTATTTTCCTTTCTTTTAATTTGATATACACTTTAAAAAAAATCTTGAGTTATTTTTTCTACCCAAGTCCTGGGTTGAGCCTTTTTTGGGGTTATGTTGTCAGCGTTTGGGTCGTTTTTGTGTTACACAGATCCTGGGTCGGACGTAACAACCCAGCGTTTGAGTAGTTTTTGTGTTACACTGATCCTGGGTCGGACGTAACAACCCAGCGTTTGGGTAGTTTTTGTGTTACTCAGATCCTGGGTCAGGCGTAACAACCCAGCGTTTGAGTAGTTTTTGTGTTACCCAGATCCTGGGTCAGACGTAACAACCCAGCGTTTGAGTAGTTTTTGTGTTACACTGATCCTGGGTCGGACGTAACAACCCAGCGTTTGGGTAGTTTTTGTGTTACACTGATCCTGGGTCGGACGTAACAACCCAGCGTTTGGGTAGTTTTTGTGTTACACAGATCCTGGGTCAGACGTAACGACCCAGCGTTTGAGTAGTTTTTGTGTTACCCAGATCCTGGGTCGGACGTAACAACCCAGCGTTTGGGTAGTTTTTGTGTTACACTGATCCTGGGTCGGACGTAACAACCCAGCGTTTGGGTCGTTTTTGTGTTACCCAGATCCTGGGTCAGACGTAACAACCCAGCGTTTGGGTAGTTTTTGTGTTACACTGATCCTGGGTCGGACGTAACAACCCAGCGTTTGGGTCGTTTTTGTGTTACCCAGATCCTGGGTCAGACGTAACAACCCAGCGTTTGGGTCGTTTTTGTGTTACACTGATCCTGGGTCGGACGTAACAACCCAGCGTTTGGGTAGTTTTTGTGTTACACTGATCCTGGGTCGGACGTAACAACCCAGCGTTTGGGTCGTTTTTGTGTTACCCAGATCCTGGGTCAGACGTAACAACCCAGCGTTTGGGTAGTTTTTGTGTTACTCAGATCCTGGGTCAGACGTAACAACCCAGCGTTTGAGTAGTTTTTGTTACACAGATCCTGGGTCAGACGTAACAACCCAGCGTTTGAGTAGTTTTTGTGTTACCCAGATCCTGGGTCAGACGTAACAACCCAGCGTTTGAGTAGTTTTTGTGTTACACTGATCCTGGGTCGGACGTAACAACCCAGCGTTTGGGTAGTTTTTGTGTTACACTGATCCTGGGTCGGACGTAACAACCCAGCGTTTGGGTCGTTTTTGTGTTACCCAGATCCTGGGTCAGACGTAACAACCCAGCGTTTGGGTAGTTTTTGTGTTACACAGATCCTGGGTCAGACGTAACAACCCAGTGTTTGGGTAGTTTTTGTGTCACACAGATCCTGGGTCAGACGTAACAACGCAGCGTTTGGGTCGTTTTTGTGTTACACAGATCCTGGGTCAGACGTAACAACCCAGTGTTTGGGTAGTTTTTGTGTCACACAGATCCTGGGTCAGACGTAACAACCCAGTGTTTGGGTAGTTTTTGTGTCACACAGATCCTGGGTCAGACGTAACAACGCAGCGTTTGGGTCGTTTTTGTGTTACACAGATCCTGGGTCGGACGTAACAACCCAGCGTTTGGGTAGTTTTTGTGTTACACTGATCCTGGGTCGGACGTAACAACCCAGTGTTTTTATCCAGTTATTTATCGCAGGTTTTTAGCGCCCTCTTCAGGAGAGATCAGTGCAACTGTCAAATTGGTGTCTTGAGTAAAATACAGGTTTGTGTATGTTTTGTTTGATCTATAAATTTGTTCTGTACATCCTTTAATTTTACAACATACAGGGTACGATGGATTACGGTTATGGAGTCAGTCGCAGCCTTTTTCGGCTACGAGTGAAACGCAGTCATCAGTTCTCGAGATCCGGCGGCGTTACAGTGGAAACAGACATCAGAGAGTGGTCCATTACACCCGAATTACTTCTAAATGTTTAATTTTTACTTCTAAAATTTGTTAAACGATCTTAAATGCAGGTAATATGTATTAATAACAATATAAAATATGCTATACTATAAAATATGATTGAAAATAAAGGAAATATCATCCAAACTTCATGTATGAAGTTAAAAAAAAAATCAACCTATTATGCTGGGTTGCATAATATTAAATTAAATTACATTTTTTTTTTAAGTATATAATATTCTCTTTAAAGCACTAAAAGTTCCAAAAGAGGGTTTTCACAATGAAGTCCGCATGAAACTCTCGCCTATTTGCAGACAAGAACAAATGTAGCGCAGGGCTCGATTTGATTGGTTGGCTCTGGTTTGCTATTGGTGGATCTCGTTTGAGTGACAGATGGCCCCGCCCTCCTCATCAGAGAAGTCACTGCAAAAGGAAGTTATTTAGAGTCAAGATCAAAGTGATTCATAAAAAACACCGCAATATTCCATAAAAAAAACAATAATCATGCCTTTGACTTTAAAGGTGATCACGGAACGATAGACGCCCATATAACATATGAATATTCCAAACGCAAAAACAGAAGAAAAAAAATACAGTCAATGATGAAGCTCCACGTGCTCGTGTTGTATTAATTGTGAAGTAAACACACACACACACACACACACACACACTGCTGAATTTCGTCTGACAGCAGCTCCGATGAAACAAAAGCTCGCAGAGGACCGAGGCTCCTCCCTGAGAGAGTGTGTGTGTGTGTGTGTGTGTGTGTGACAGCTGCTGTGAGCTCAGCTCAGTAAAGCTTCATCTCTAATAGGATGAGCAGCCGCTCGTGTGTGTCTGAATGAGCCGCGCATTGTTCGTGTCGTTGTTTCTCTCACATTTCTGCGGATTGATCGATCGGTGATCGGATGTGATCGGGATTTCTGATGGATCTATCGATGTGAAGAAGGTGTCAAACGCGGTACGTATAATAGAGAGAATCAAGTTGAGCGCGCGCTGCCGTTCCATATACACTGTGATGATGATGATGATGATGATGATGGTGGTGATCGGAACGTTATTGTTTATTTCCCTCGCGCGTTACTTTGATCAGATGCGCGGAGGTTTGATGACGTCACTCCGCTAAACTTCTGCGTTTAACGCGTGTTTAAAGTCACTGATTACATCAAGTGCGGGAATATGAGGGTGTGACGGAGAACAACATCACCGCGCGCTACTGGAAATTCAATTATTATGAAATGGAATTAAGTGCAACATCATAAATGTGTGCTGGGCATGAAAATATGAATATGTTGTCGTATAGACTGAGGAAGATGATGTGCTTGAAGTTTTTCCTGTGTTGTTCGGGCATTGTTGTTTTCAGAGACTCTAAATTCAGGGTGTTTTTTTTGCATAGAAGAGCCATTTTTCCGAACATCTCAGTGAAGTTTCTGTCCTCGTGGATGCAGCTTTATCTGTGAGTGTGTAACAGGTACTGACCCCGGAGGTGTGCGAGAGGTCGCTCCTGTGACCCCTGAGGTCGTGCAGGGTGTGTCCGTGTCAGCCGCTCGACCCGTTTCTTTGACTTTATCCCTGAATGAAGGCGACCCACAGACTTCTTCAGCCGGCTGTGACAATGAACGGCATCTGTGGTCGGGACGGCGGCGTTTAGTCTTCCGCTCGTTCTCAGCAGTGAGCGGTTTGATTTGTGGCTCAGAATAAAATAGTGTTTGTTAATCTCATTGTCTGCTGTGGGTTCTGTGTTCTTCTCCCTGTGATATGGCAGACGGCCACGCGTCCCGACCGACCGAGCCAAGATTCCACAACTATCAGCGCTCGTCTTGAGGAGGATTTCAGGTGTTTTATTTGAAACGCGTCTCTCTGCTGTGCTGCGCATCCGATTCAACCTCCACTTCGCTTTATATATATATATATCCTAAAATGCTGGGTTAAAAACAACCCAAGTTGGGTTGAAAATGGACAAACCCAGCCATTGGGTTGTTTTAACCCAGCAGTTGGGTTACATGTTTGCTGGGTTAGCTCAATTATTGTTTAAAAATGACTATATGTGTGGCTTAGAATGAACCCAAAATGTGTTGGAAATTAAAAATCAGACTCATGATTGCTTGAGGCAACGATAATAATCAAAAACGTGGACATTTATTAATAAGAAATTGAATAAATGTCTTTTATTCAAGTGTTATTTTTTAAACATGTTAATAAATTTTAACGTCCAACATTCTTTGGGTTAATATTAAGCAAGACATAAGGTCATTTAACTAAGACATTTAACCCAATCACTGGGTTAAAACATCACAATGGCTGAGTCAAAACAACCCAATCACTGGGTAAAAAAATAAATAAAAAATTGCTGGGTTAAAACAGCCCAGTCGCTGGGTTAAAACATCGCAATTGCTGGGTCAGAATAACCCAATCGCTGGGTAAAAAAAAAAAAACTAATTTGCTGGGTTAAAACAACCCAATAATTGGATTTTCAACCTAACTTGGGTTGTTTTTAACCCAGCATTTTTATTGTGCATGCAAATTTACGTTGGGTGTGCATTTTTAAGCGTTTTAGTCAAATTTGACAGGAATGCTAAGGGGTTAATAAATGTTAATGTTCTGGGTTCATTTTAAACAAACAATACAGTAATTTTTAAACAATAGTTGAATTAAGATAAAACTACCCAGCAGGTTGGTTAAACATTTAACCCATTTGCTGGGTTAAAACAACCCAATCATTGGATTTGTCCATTTTCAACCCAACTTGGGTTGTTTTTAACCCAGCATTTTTTTAGAGCGTAGTGTCTGAAGTCACACGGCTGCATCATAATTCATAATCATATGTTCGAATGCTTCTGTAAAACCGATTCATTTTCAGTGAAGGTTAGTCATCAGGAACAGGTTCTCTAGCCGTGATCGGCGTGTTTATTCTCTTCATGGCGCATTAAAACGAGACTCTGAAGGTAAACAGAGGAAGTGCCGTCAGTCGTCCGGCTGATAAAGCAGATTGTAATGAGAGCGGCATTGAGCGCGACGGATGGCTGTTCGTCACACAGCGTGTTTAGATTCTCTCGGTCGAGGCCAGGAGGATCCGCTCAGCCTGAATTATTGATGAATTGCACTCAATTATGTTAAAGGAGCGCAGTGTAAATCACAGGCTCAGAAACGCTGTCGATCCGTCTCATCTATGATCATGGGTAATGCATGAGCGGCTCGGGGTGGCCACATTACTGCGTAATTGGAACATTTAAGTGGATTATAGTGCATGTGTGTTTGAAGCTGGAAAAGTCTTCGTTATTATTCAACTGTTCGCTTTTGATTGTTGAGCTTTAAAATACTCAAATATATGGCAACTTTACAATAAGGCTTCATTATTATCATGAACTGAGAATGAAAGACACTTCTACAGCGTTATTATCTTAGTTAACATTAGATATTGCTCTGTGAACTAACATGAAAGTTTGTATTAACTAACCAAAGTTAAAACATGCTGAAAAATATATAAAAATATGAGACCTTATTTTAAAGGGCACTCTAAAAAACACTGGGTTAAAAACAACCCAATTTGCGTAGTTTTCAACCCAAGGGCTGGGTAAATATAAGACAGAACACATGTTGGGTTAATTCTACCCGGTAAATTGAGTTGTTTATTTAACCCAGCAGAATGGGTTATTATTCATTTATATAATAATAATAGCTTTTTGTTTTGTTTACAGATTAACTTTAATCCTGTAAACTTCTTTAAAATACACAACCACTGGTTTGCATGATAATTCCTTTATTTTATATCGTTTTTAATACATGTTGCCTGCATTTAAGCTCATTTTACACATGTTAGAAGTAAAAATGGAACATTTAGAAGTAATTTGAGTCTGTTGTTTCCACCGTGCCGGAGATGAACTTCAGACCGAAGATCGAATAATGCTGCGACCGACTCCATAACCGTCCAGAAATAATCAGTGTACAGTTCTGAGAACATGTTTTAACATCCGCAGTATTTATATCTGTATCTCTTTGAAAAATATAACATTTTAAGCACGGCATCAGGCGTTTCCATCACGTGAAAAGACACTCGTTTCGGTGCTTTGCATGAAATTAAACGATATACAGAATAATAACACATTTTTAGATAAAATAAAACGTACACAAACCTGTATTTTACTGAAGACATGCACCAATTTGACGGAACTGCACTGATCTCTCCTGAAGAGGGCGCTAAACCCACGATAAATAACTCAACCCCTGGGTTGTTACGTCTGACCCAGGATCTGTGTAACACAAAAACTACCCAAACGCTGGGTTGTTACGCCTGACCCAGGATCTGTGTAACACAAAAACGACCCAAACGCTGGGTTGTTACGTCTGACCCAGGATCTGTGTAACACAAAAACGACCCAAACGCTGGGTTGTTACGTCTGACCCAGGATCTGTGTAACACAAAAACTACCCAAACGCTGGGTTGTTATGACTGACCCAGGATCTGTGTAACACAAAAACTACCCAAACGCTGGGTTGTTACGCCTGACCCAGGATCTGTGTAACACAAAAACTACCCAAACGCTGGGTTGTTACGACTGACCCAGGATCTGAGTAACACAAAAACTACCCAAACGCTGGGTTGTTATGACTGACCCAGGATCTGTGTAACACAAAAACGACCCAAACGCTGGGTTGTTACGTCTGACCCAGGATCTGTGTAACACAAAAACTACCCAAACGCTGGGTTGTTATGACTGACCCAGGATCTGTGTAACACAAAAACGACCCAAACGCTGGGTTGTTACGTCTGACCCAGGATCTGTGTAACACAAAAACGACCCAAACGCTGGGTTGTTACGCCTGACCCAGGATCTGTGTAACACAAAAACGACCCAAACGCTGGGTTGTTACGACTGACCCAGGATCTGTGTAACACAAAAACTACCCAAACGCTGGGTTGTTACGACTGACCCAGGATCTGTGTAACACAAAAACTACCCAAACGCTGGGTTGTTACGACTGACCCAGGATCTGTGTAACACAAAAACTACCCAAACGCTGGGTTGTTACGCCTGACCCAGGATCTGTGTAACACAAAAACTACCCAAACACTGGGTTGTTACGACTGACCCAGGATCTGTGTAACACAAAAACTACCCAAACGCTGGGTTGTTACGCCTGACCCAGGATCTGTGTAACACAAAAACGACCCAAACACTGGAAAAATAACCCAAATGGCTCAACCCTGGACTTGGGTAGAAAAAATAACCCAGTATATTTTTAGATTGTGTGTATTTTGCATGTTTGTTGGTTGTTAATGGCTTCACTCTGATTGTCGTTGTGATTTATGGGGAAATTGTGATTGGAGTAAACGTCTGCATTTACTGAATACAAATAAATATGTTTAGTTCTATTCTAAGTTTTAATAACTCAATTACTGTGTTCACCATGAATATGAAACAAACCTGGTGTGGTGTTAAAAAACCCCAAAGAATCATTTGTTGAATAGTTTCCTGTAATAATAACAGATATCTGAGAAGCAGCAGAGTTGTGTGAAGTGTGTATTGAGGTCAGTCAGTGTTTAGAGGTTTTGTGCTCATATATTAGCGCGCTGAAGTCTGTTCTGAGTTCAGTAAACGCCGTGACGAGGTGAACACCATCACAGAATGATGCTGAACTCGTCTGTGTGTGTGTGTGTGTTCTCTCACAGGTTCTGATGAGTGTTTGTGTGTGTGTGTGAGAGAGAGAGAGAGAGAGGGACAGTGCATGTGTCTCGTCCCCAGGCCCAGCATTTGGCAATGCCTCTCTCATCTATTAATCATGGCGACTGCTTTCTTATTCCGTTGCCATAGTTTCAGGCTGAAACACTGTTGGTGTGTGTGTGTGTGTGTTAGGGGCCATGGGACGTTACAGACCAGCAGAGCCGCTTAAAGGAGCCACGGCGGCCTTCAGCTCTGGACAATAATGTACAGACAGACTGACTGGAGCTCGTCCGCTGAGAGAGAGAGGAATCTCCAACAGAAAAGATTCTACCAGGACGTTACTGATCAAACACAACGACGACGATAAAAGACGAGTAAAACACCTGTGAAAAATCAATACGTGAAATCGCTCCTTTCTTAAAGGGATCGTTCAACCAAAACATGAAATGTCATGATGTTCAACCGTTCTGGTGACGCTTTACAATGAGATCTTGTCTTAGTTCATAATGCTTTAACCATCAAGGGCAACTTCTTTGGATAAAAGCGTGAATAAACGTAGCTAACATATTTTTATAGCATGTTAGTTAGTAAAAACGTTTCTGCTAGTTCACAGTGCATTAACTAACAGACACAAGTTTTTAATAATGCGTTCGTAAATGTTGAGGAAGCTCTTTATTTTATAGCCTGTTTCCCATGAACACACTCTGTATTTATTACAGTAATTGCTGTAATCCATGTAATAACTGGGTACTAACGCTGAACCCTAACCTGAACCCAGATATTATTTTCTTAGGTAACTACACTGTAATTACATGTGAGTTCACGCACTGTAAAATAAAGAGCAACCAATGTTGAGGTTAAGAAATGCTGTTCAAGTTAACTCATGTTAACAAATGAAACCTTACTGTAAATTTTCTCGTACGAAACACAAGATATTTTGAAGAATGCTGGGAACGGAACAGCACTGAGAATCAGGAAACAGATTCCTCTGAGTATCTTCAGTCATACGTGTGTTTGAGGACGAGTAAATGAGATGTGTCCGTCGATCAAAACACTGTTCATAACCGTCCGACGCTCGATTTCTCCATATTGAACAGCGTTCGGTGGGTTTATTGCAGTGAGATATTCGACAGGAAAGCGTCTTTACTGTGGATTGAAGCGCATCCATGTCAGACGCGACACGATTCCAGCGACAAACAATCTGTGCACACGACGCGACCCGACTACGAGACGCGATTAAGTCAATCAAAAATCACAGCCAATCAGAAGAGCGCGTGGGCGGGGTCTCCCGGCAAGCTCTGACGGCACTCGCAACAACTACATAATCAAATTCAAGAATATTACACCATTTTAACTTTATTAAAAATAAACACTGAGTTACTGAAACAATCTTTGTTCAAATGAGTTTGAACGTTCTTGAATTATTTTGAAGATCTGAGGCGAATTGTCCGTTTTTGCTTTCAATTCGTCTATAAAAGACACACAAAATGATATTCAAACTCACATTAGACTCGTTTAACATTAAATAAAACACATAAACATTACTTGAGATTATCAGTGACATACTGTTGTTGTTGTTCCAGCCGCGACGTCGCAAAAAAATAACCGTTACCTCAGATTAAAGGAGCGTCCCATTCGTGTCAGACCGGAAACGCAAATTCGCGCGGAAACTTTCGCATTCCGCTTTGTTCCATAAGTCAAGTTCGGTGAAATCTGACCTGCGAATTCGGATCACGAGAAGACGTGCGACCAATATAAGATCGATTCGTCACGACCGTTGCAGCATCCGGGTCATTGGTTAACGCGTACAGTGTTACCAATCTAGCGATTTCATTAGCTTTAGCAACTCGCTCATCCCTTTTGACACAAACCTTATCCAGATTCTTATCTCACTCCCTGATCGATATTGATATAAATCCGTGAAATCGCCGTTGTGACGTCATCGAGTGATCAGACTGAGCTGATTTCAGGATTGTATCAGTGTGTGTGTAAACATGCTGAGTGACGATGACAGAACGCTCATTTCTCGGTATCCCGCGGATCCGCCCCTCGCCGCGCTCATTCTGAGGCAGACAGACGCTTTAATCATGAGGTGTTCTCCTGAATGGAGCCGTTCTGCGGTGGTTTACGGCGTCTCTCTGACCTGAGCTTGTGAATCACAGACAGATGAAACGCTCTGAAGAGGCTTTGAAGATCTTGACATCATCTGTGACGCGCGGCTGGAGCTTTACATTAAAACATCATCAGAATCCCAGCGAAACAAACGTTTTGTTGACATTCCCATTAAGTTATGAAAACATTATTTCTGAATGTTCAAAACATTGTGTTTCAAAAATGTTCCATTTTATCGTTCTTAAAACATTATGGGAACGTCAGCTTTGAGCGCATTTAAAAGACGTTAAACAAACTAAAAGATATTGAAACGATGTATAAATGATGTTTTTGTGCTGAGATGATTAAAGACCAGATAACTCTTTTTACACTATATAAAATGCTGGGTTAAAAACAACCCAAGTTGGGTTGAAAATGGACAAACCCAGTGGTTGGGTTAAATGTTTGCTGGGTAGTTTTATTTAACTCAACGATTGTTTAAGAATTATTGTATTTCTTGCTTAAAATGAACCCAAAATATGTTGGATTATTAATATGTTTAATGAATAATAATTAAGCAATAAATATTTACTAAACTGATTATTAATAAATGTTCACCCTTTGATTATTATTGTTTCCTCTAGTAATTATGAGTCTGATTTTTTAATTTCCAACATATTTTTTGGTTCATTTTAAGCCATTTCAAGTCATTTTAATCAATAGTTGAGTTAAATAAAACTACCCAGCAGGTTGGGTCAAACATTTAACCCAATTGCTGGGTTTGTCCATATTTAACCCAGCATTTTTTTTACAGTGCATGCAATTTACTTTGGGTTTGCATTTAGGTAAATTTTACAGGAATACTACGGGGTTAATAAATGTTGATTTTCAACATATTTTTGGTTAATTTTAAGTAAGAAATAGTAATTTTTACACAATAGTTCAGTTGAATAAAACTACCCAGCAGGTTGGGTCAAACATTTAATCCAATCGCTGGGTTAAAACAACCCATTTGCTGGGTTAAAACTCCTTTTGGGTTATTTTAACCTTTTCGCCGGGTTAAAAAAACCCAATTGCTGGGTTTGTCCATTTTTAACCCAACTTGGGTTGTATTTAACCCAGCATGTTGTAGAGTGTGCTGTTCCTGGACCATTGTGTGCCGCGAAACAGTACAGTTAATACGCTAATGGGTTAATAAGATAAATGAATAATAATTAAACAATAGACATTTATTAAATTGATTATTAATAAATGTTCACCTTTGGATTATTATTGTTTCCTCTAGTAATTATGAGTCTGATTTTGGGTTCAGACATATAGTCATTTTTAAACAATAAAACTACCCAGCAAACATTTAACCCAAACGCTGAGTTTGTCCATTTTTAACCCAATTTGGGTTGTTTTCAATGCACAATTTTTTAGAGTGAATTAGCGTTACTGGAGGAACGTTCTGAGAACGTTTCCTGCTGCAGCTGAACAGAACACACAGATTGTTTGGAGCGAACAGATTCCAGCTGCACGTTTCTTTTCCTCAGGCAGATATTCATCTGAAAGGATTTTATCGTGGATTAGCGGCCCGCGTCTCAGTTCACATAATCTGACAGATTTGTTTGCGTATGTTTTGTTATTCTTGTTGGCTTTGTGATGAAGCTTTTCCTGCCGTCGGCGGGGCATGTAAACACAAGGCGGCTGTGATTGAAACTCACAATAACGCTCCTGTGTGTCTCGCTCCACATGTACCAACAAATTGCAGCCATGTGGCGTGTCGCGGCCACAAGACCGCTAGTGTTCGGCTGGAGCCCGTCCGTCAGAAACGACACAGAAACACTTATCACCTCTCGAAGGAGCGGCCGGCAGCGTTTCCTTCCTCTGAACCGGGGCAGATCTGTTACACATATGCTTCCCATGAGCCCTTTCATCACAAACGTCTCTCTGTGCTTCTGTTTTTGCCTCATAATCATCTCTGTTCTTCGTCAAAGCCGCAGCTGTTGATTCCTCGTGATACTGTGGTTTTATAGCACACACGTTTACTTGTTAGATGTAATTCCTAAATAAGCTGTCAGCTTTCAGAAACCTCCTGCATTTCAGCTCGATAAGAGAAACGCGGCGTCAGCAAACAGCCGGTCGTCCATCTTGTGTTGTTGCAGGCCGCGTCGCTCGGCTAATTTAAGGGTTGCAGCAACAGTCTCCGGATACACGGCAACGACTGACCTACATATGAGCCGCGGCGCACCTGTCTTTGATCTCCCGCCGTCGGCCCGTCTCGAATGCGAGCGAGCCGCTAAAACAAACAGAGCCTCATCAGCAGATAAGACGCCGTGTCTCTGGAACGAGAGCGACACAATGGCTGCATTCATCGCCGCGTCGCTCTAGAACGGTTTGGACAAGCGTGTCGCTTGTTTGTAAATGGACACAGTGGATGTTGTGCTGCAGAGTTCACGTCGTGTCACTGAGTTTGCTCTTTTATAGCCACACAAGGATTGCTTTAATTAGTCCACTTGATTTTATGTTACAGCACAAAGCATCTGGTACTGATCTCAACATGAACTGTCGGAGTGAAATGAAACGTCATCTTATTGTTGATCATTCATCGTGTTTTGTTTTAAAAATGTTTGACCTAATCAGAAAACCTTAAACTCCGCCCCCGAAAGCTCACGCTCATCTGCATACGCCCACTGCCACGCCCCAACGTCCAATCAACAAGCGTCGTGCTCCGTTTGGAGTGTCTCTTAAACTTAGTGAGAATGAAAAACTAGTCACTGATTGTTCAAAAATGTTCTCATTGGAAACGAATGGGAGATGAATTTCACCTGGTGGAAACGTCTGGTACTGCGGCCAAACAAAATCTTATTGAAAGCTAATTTGGAGTACAATTTATTTAGATTTATGGCTTTTTTTCTCACAGTTTTAGAGTATAACTTGTTTTAGTAAAATATATACTTCATATAAAACTTAAAATAGTATTTTTGAGCATTTTTCATAATAAACTTAAACTTTTTCTAAGTTAACTTTTTCACTTAATACAATATAATGTATTACCGTAAAATATACTAAAAACGCAAGATATTGAACTATAATATAGTACATTCAGACTACATTCATTTAATTGAAATATAAAAAAATAACTGTAAGAAATGAAACAAATGTACACAATAAAATACTGTTTTCATTGAAACAGTATATACTATAAAAATAATGCATTCTGGATAATAGGCTACTTTCTCGAAAACGACAAATAATATTACCCAGAATGCATTGTAATATACAGAAGTAATATACTGATGCATTCTGGGCAATATTAGTCTTTTTCAAGAAAGTAGCACGAACAATAATATTACCCAGAATGCATTGTTTTTATGATACAGTACTATTTTAATGGAAAACCGTATTTTAATTTTTTTCCAGCTATTTTTTTAGTGTAGTTTCTTTTTGTTAATTCTATGACTTTTAATTAATAAACATTTAATTAATTTAAATTAGCTTCCTGCATGACCAATTAAATTCAGATTCACAAGGCTGATTTTTCAGTTATGAATGTGACAGAATGACAGGTGATGAAACTCAGTGAGTTTGTCTGATGTTCAGTATCAGTCTCTGGTGTCTCCAGTGAAGTTTCAGCTCAGATCATTTATTATCGCTTGTCAAATTCGCCTCTATTCACGCCGTTTTTGTGTGTGTCCCTTTAAATGCAAATGAGCTGCTGCTCCAGAAGAGGGCGGAGCTTTAACAGCTCAACAACAACAAAGCTGGAGAATCTCACGCAGACAAAATGAGGAAAGTGTTCAAAATATCTCCGTTCTCATTGAACTTTGAGCGTCGTAACTTTGCAGATGTTGTTTCTGCTCAAACAGCAACATTACTAAAGTTAACAGTCAAATCTTCACTCATCACTTTAATTTATACCAACAAAACAGTTTTTTTGGGGTTAAGTGAAGTAAAAAACAGCTCTTTAAGGTAACAGGCTGAAACCCGAGAGCGTCTCAGTCATCGAGCTTCACGAGGAGCGTCAGATGAAGATCAGATGGCGAGTGTCTGATTCAGGGATTGATTTCTGTTGCTGTGAGATTTCAGTTTGTGTTTGTGTCGTGATGACGATCTACAGCGATCCGCACGAACAGATCTTATATTAGAGGAGCTGGTGCTGCAGTAACTCGATATCCTGCTGAAGACGCAGACGTTTATCTGTTCGACTCCGTGGTTTTCATATGCTAATTGCTCTGGACCTTTTTTCCCAGGTTACTGTAATGAAAAGAGCCGTTCATCGTCCAGGCGTCCGTATGGAATGTGACAGTGTGTCAAATAAACGCGGCTTAATTGAGCCTCGTCTAACGAGCGGAGCGCCGGCGGTTCGCTTCACTGCCGCTGCTGGTTAATGTGGAAGCCGCTGTTTAATGGTTAAACAGTTAACAAGAGCTGGATTCATGTGGAACTTCCCATTCGGTATTGCACGGCATGTCAGGAACAATCACTGCGATCGTCCTCAACAATACAGCGCCGGAAACACGACAGAGCTGTGTCTGTGTGTTCAGATGAGAGTTCGTTTGAAGAGGACTGGGAGAGTTTGACTGAAACTGAGGAGAAGCAGATTAAACATTTTATGTGGCAGTGTGTGTGTGTGCGTTTTCATGGTTTGTGAGGACACAAATGTGTATAATGACGTGTATGACACTGGTGTTACGATGTAAACATGAACTATGAGGACACATCATATTTCTAATAGCTTTAAAAACACACTAAACAATGTTTTATTAAAAATTTAAAATAGCAGAACATTTTGTGTGATGGGTAGGTTTAGGGGTGGGGGGGGGCAGAATGTACAGTTTGTACAGTAGAAAAACCATTACGCCTATGGAATGTCCCCATAAACCATGAAAACACAACGTGTGTGTGAGTGAAAGAGAGAGAGAGTGTCTGTGTGTGTGTGTAAAAGAGAGAGAAAGAGAGTGTGTTTGTGTGTATTAGTGTGTGTGAGAATGAGTCCCACTCTGTGTGGGAGAGTGTATGTTTGTGTTTAGTAAGTTTAGTAAGTGTGTGTGTGTGTGTGTGTGTGAATGTGTGAGAGAGGGTGTGTTTGTTACTGTGTGTCTGAGTCTCTCTGTGTGTGTGTGTTTAGTAAATGTGTGTATAAGCGTGTGTAAGAGTCCCTCAGTGTGTGTGTGGGAGTGTATGAGTAGGTGAGTGTGTGAATGTTTTAGTGTGTGTGTGGATGAAAGAGAGAGAGAGAGAGAGAGAGAGGTTTAGTATATTTAGTAAATTTGTGTGAGAGAGTGTGTGTGTGTGTGTGTGAAGACTAAACACTTGACCTCGAGGCCACAGGAAGTCTCTGTCTGGTCTCTCTTGTCTTCAGACTCTGATTATCAAACTCACGACCTTCAGAAACCTGTTTTCCTGAAACGTTTCCTCTTATTTGGGTTAAACACACTCGTTCATCTGAACTGCAGACGTGATGATCTCAGAAGCAGACCGAACAGTTGATCCCATGCTGCTTCAGTTCAGAGTGAAACGAACCCTGAAGCAGAACCAGAAGAATCCGCTCTTCATTAAAGCGCAGCAGCAGGAACATACATCTGTTTAATGGATGGAATAGTCGCATGTTAGCTGCGTGTCTCCCAGCAACACACATTCTCACACTCTCTAGTGTAGGTCAAAGGTCATGAGGACGGAGGTCAGTCAGTGAAGGATTATGATTATGATGGTACTGTATTTCATTACATTAATGTTTGACATGAATTAAAGCCGAACTGCAGGTAGAATCTTTCTTTTCACAATGTTTTGAGTTGGTGTTATTTCAGTTTTCAACTGTCTTTACAAGCACTAAATACAATCTTCTTTCAAATCAGCTTCACAGTAACAAACAATCAATGATGCAATAGAAAATTCTGGGTTAACAACAACCCAGCGGTTGGGTTAAATGTTTACCCAATCTGCTGGGTAGTTTTATTTAACTCATTTATTGTTTAAAAATGACTATATGACTGGCTTAATAATGGAGCGTAATAATTACATAATTACTAGAGGCAACAATAATAATCAAAAGGTGAACATTCATTAAAAAGCAATTTAATAAATGTTTATTGTTTAATTATTATTCATTAAACAAATTAATCAATGTTAATTTCCAGCGAACTTTGGGTTCATTATAAGCGAGCAATACAGTCATTTTTAAACAATAGTTGAGAAAAATAAAACTACCCAACAGGTTGTGCAAACATTTAACCCAACCACTGGGTTAAAACAACTCAACCGCTGGGTTAAAACAACTCAACCGCTGGGCTGGGTTAAAATATGTCGACCGCTGGGTTAAAAACAACTCAACCACTGGGTTAAAACGTCCCTACCGCTGGGCTGGGTTAAAATATGTCGACCGCTGGGTTAAAAACAACTCAACCACTGGGTTAAAACATGTCATCCACTGGGTTAAAACGTCCCTACCACTGGGTTGGGTTAAAACATGTCGACCGCTGGGTTAAAAACAACTCAACCACTGGGTTAAAATGTCCCTACCGCTGGGCTGGGTTAAAACATGTCGACCGCTGGGTTAAAAACAACTCAACCACTGGGTTAAATCGTCCCTACCGCTGGGCTGGGTTAAAACATGTCGACCGCTGGGTTAAAAAGAACTCAACCACTGGGTTAAATCGTCCCTACCGCTGGGTTGGGTTAAAACATGTCGACCGCTGGGTTAAAAACAACTCAACCACTGGGTTAAAATGTCCCTACCGCTGGGCTGGGTTAAAACATGTCGACCGCTGGGTTAAAAACAACTCAACCACTGGGTTAAATCGTCCCTACCGCTGGGTTGGGTTAAAACATGTCGACCGCTGGGTTAAAAACAACTCAACCACTGGGTTAAAATGTCCCTACCGCTGGGCTGGGTTAAAACATGTCGACCGCTGGGTTAAAAACAACTCAACCACTGGGTTAAAACGTCCTCACCGCTGGGTTGGGTTAAAACATGTCGACCGCTGGGTTAAAAACAACTCAACTACTGGGTTAAAACGTCCCTACCGCTGGGCTGGGTTAAAACATGTCGTCCGCTGGGTTAAAAACAACTCAACCACTGGGTTAAATCGTCCCTACCGCTGGGCTGGGTTAAAACATGTCGTCCGCTGGGTTAAAAACAACTCAACCACTGGGTTAAATCGTCCCTACCGCTGGGTTGGGTTAAAACATGTCAACCACTGGGTTTGTCCATTTTTAACCAACTTGTGTTGTTTTTAATTCAGTATTTTTTAGAGAAGTTCATCAAATATGAGACAAGTTCAGATTCAGCTGTAGAGCAGCTCTACAGAAGACAATAGTGTCATTATTCAATGGAGGGTTGAACTGATCTCAGAAGTGAAGCTGGTATGTGTTTCAGCTCTCAGTCTTGTTACCGTGTGTTTGAGGGCAGAATCCTCCTGTAATCTCATCTAGTGCTCTGGATGACGGAGGTGGACGGTGTAAGACAATCACACGTGATTATGCGAGCGCTGGCGTCACCTTCCTCCGTCCCGAGCCACTCGCGGTCACAGAGCTCGTCTTACGCCGTTCCTCCGGATGCGGGAGGCGAACGCCTGATCCACTGTCGTGCTGGGAGTGTTACGCGGGACCCCATGGGGCTCGGCTAATTGGTGGTCCTGGTTTAGACTGGTTTTCAATAGGTTTCGGACAAAGGCGTCACTGTGGATCACATGGGGAGACGAGGGGCCCGAGACAAAGAGCTCAGGACGCCCCATTACTGACCACAAATCACCCCCGTGTTCGGCCCCAACACGCTATCTGTGACCCACATGCTCATCCGTGTGTGAAGAGCGCCTTTATTCCCTCCTCAGAGCAGAAGAAGAGCCGTATCAGGTGTTCACCACTGAATTCATGTCTGTGAAGAGAAAGTTCAGGCAAAACATCCACATTCTGTCATCATTTACTCACATGCTGGAGATATATTCAGTGTTTGAATGACGTACATGATGTCAGAATGATTTCTCTTCAGTCTGCTGATGTGCACTTCCCGATTATAAATTAAATATAGTTTAATCCTCATTAAAGCTACAAAAGTGATTCAGTCAGGAGCAATGCGTGATTTAGGTTTATTAGGCTGCTGTCACTTTAAGATCTGACGTTTTTGTCCTTTCGAGCTTGAAAGAGGAGTGTGTTTGTGTGCTTGTACCTATTTAATCAAAGTTTGGGGGCAAATTCGAGTTAAACCTTCTTTTGGAGACGTCCTCATTGTGCACCAAAACACAGAAATTAAAGTTTGTTAAAACATAAACATTTTTAATGGTGTCTGTCATAAAACTCAGTTTCAAACATATTTAAACAATGAAGACAACAGGCAAAGTAAAAATATGATGAATGTGTAATACAGTGAAGGAAAACGCTCCTCTCTAGAGTTATTTTTCCGAGGTAAATGTGACATTACACGACTTTATTGAAACACGCGATTGATTTCCAGAACATTCCTTCTGATGTTCATTCATGTCTATTTGGTGCTGTAACTAGTAGTAAAGAGGAAGAGACGATCGCTTCAACGGCGCAAAAACACGTTTACAGGCTGAATTTAGTGTTTAAACTGACAGAATTTGAAAGCGGAGACTTTCTCTCATATCAAAGGCATCAAAGCACAAAGATGATGGTGAAGTTTAGTTTTGTGAGTGAGATCTGTCAGATGATGAAGGGTTGTGCGTCTCAGATGTGTTGTTGTGTTGTGGAGGAGTCGGCGGTGTGGGATGTGAGGAGTGAATTCAACAGGAACACTGACGCTTTTAGAAGCATCCGATCGGGAAGCGGCAGCGTTTACACGCGTCACACACCGTAATCATCTCGAGTCACGTCATTTTAATCATCTAAAGAGCCGTTTCTGCTTTTGTCCATGTTCATCTGTCTTCAGGTGCTGTTTGATCATGAAAAAACTCCATGGAAAAGTTCCAGTTCTTCTCTATATCAGTGTCCGAACTGAAAGTTTTCTTCACAATATTCCTCATTTAAATAATTCATACACAGAATAAAGGGGCGGGGCTTGGTTGAGCTAGTTGTTTTCCCAAACACCAATAACAACACACCGCTCCAGCCGACCAATCAGAGCACAGCGTGCTTTTCAGAAGGCGAGACAGGAAGTAAAGAGCGTTACTGACAGACCGGGAAGAGAGGAGCTGCACAATGGAGGATATGAGGAAAATCGAAGCATGTAGAGCCTGAAGACTTTCTAAAAGTCCAAAAGTGTAGCTAAAGAAACCTCCAGGGAGCGCTGACGGATTCTCTGGCTCTAATCCCGTTGAGCGAAAGAAAGGAGCAGCGCTGGAGGGGCGTCTGTTCCCTCAGATAGAGACACTATAATCTGCTGCGCTGGGATTTACCTCGGCACACGTCACCAACACTCGCATAAGTTCAGTCTTCGCTGGAGGTGTCATGTGACCGATGGTGTCCTGACTTCCTGTGTGTCCTCGTGTGCTTCCTGCTTAGAGGAAAAACACAGATGAGAAAGTGTTTGCGTTAATCAAGCATCTCGTGTTCAAAATTCGTCACTTCCTGATAATCTGGCACAATTTTAAAATGAAAACATGCAGTGAGTGAGTCAGGTTTCCTCGGCCGTTGCTGCTGATTGTGTTTGTGTTTGATGCTCGTGTGTCTCATTGTTCCTGAAGGAAATAAAGGATCCTGCGGTGGTTCCCTGCGAGCGGATGATCCGCGCCGGATTCATTAGTTGAGTGGATATTTGAACTTAAGCAGCTCCTCAATTCCATTACGCCGCTGTACATTATTCAGCGATCTCATTCCTCAGATATTACAGCGAGAAGCTTTATTGAACTGTGAGATTATTTTTGGATGGTCACTTTTCAACCTTTAAATGTTCCCATTTTTGGCAACTTTTCAAAGTCATTTTGTTGTGTGTTTTTTCATGTCTACTTAGTTTTAATGTAAAAATATGATTTTAGATTTAGCGAGCCCTGGTTCAGACACACAGATTCAGGGATTCTGGGACTTATCTTTATGGATATTACGTCTGCGTGAACGGCGTCAGAGACGCTCCGATTATCTCAGCGCTGAGACAGAGAATGACCCGTTCGGTCAACGATGATAAACGACGTGGACAAAAGCGGCTGAATGAGATGATAATTTAAGGGAGATTGTGTCCGCGGCTCATTTGAGGGAGTTTAATGGCTGGAGCTCCACTGGGAAAACCATTTATTCCTGAAATTAAATACATGTTTGACTGATGGATTGGGATGGATTTGTCTTAAAAACTCTTATTGGATGATGTTGTGTTGTATTTGTACATGATCATTTTTATATGAGATTTGTTTTATGTGCAGTACCGGAAACATTACTATTTTTAATGTTGTTGATGTCTTATCAAAAATATAGAGAAAACAGTGAAATATTATTATAATTTAAAACTGCTGTTTTCTATGTGAATATACAGTAAAGTGTAATTTATTCCTGTGATCAGAAGCTGAATTTTCAGTATCATTCATTGTCACATGATCCTTCAGAAATCAGAAAAAGCCTTTTTTTTAATCAATTTAATATATCCTTTCTGAATAAAAGTCTTAATTTCTTTCAAAAAAAAAAAAAAAGGAACGTCCCCTAACTTTTTTAACGGTAGTGTATATTTTTTACAAAAGATTTGTATTTTAAATAAATGCCTTTCTTTTTTTAGCTTTTTATTCATCAAAGAATCCTGAAAAAAGTACACAACAGTTTCCAACATTGATAATAAATCAGGATATGATTTCTGAAGGATCATGTGACACTGACAGCTTTTCATCACAGAAATAAATTATATTTTAAACTATATAAAAAAAGAAATTTTAAAATGTAAAAATATTACAGATTTTTCTGTATTTTTGATCAAATCAATGAAGCCTTGGTAATGTTTTTTCAAAAACATTAAAAATATTAATGTTTCCAAGCCGTTGTCGCCATCAGTCTACACTCAACAACCCAAAGTGGGTTAAATATGGACAAACCCAATGATTGGGTTGTTTTGAGTTTTATTTAACTCAAGTATTGTTAAAAAAAATACTGTTTTGATGATGAACATGAACCAAAAATGTTTAATGACTAATAATTAAACAATAAACATTTATTAAATTGCTTACTAATAAATGTTCACATTTTGATTATTATTGTTTCCTCTAATAATTATGAGTCTGATTTTTTATTTCCAACCTATTTTGGGTTCATTTTAATCCAGACATATAGTCATTTTTAAACAATAGTTGAGTTAAATAAAACTACCCAGCAAACATTTAACCCAACTGCTGAGTTTGTCCAAATTTAACCCAACTTGGGTTGTTTTTAACCCAGCGTTTGGTGGGTTTGTCCATATTTAACCCAACTTGGGTTGTTTTTAACCCAGCGTTTGGGTTCATTTTAATCCAGACACATTTCAAACATTTAACACAACTTTGGTTGTTTTTAACCCAGCATTTTTTGGAGTGTTTATTTAAAACATTTCGCCCTGATGTGAGTTAGGACAGTTAGCACGAGCTCGATTATAGACTGCGAGAGCGGCGCGTGAGGAGATGAGTTCTGGAGGTTTGAGTGAAGCGAGTCTTTAACAGTCAGACATTGGATGATTGTCGGCTGAAGGTTCATAATGAACGCTCCCCTGCCGCTGATGTGATAACGGCTCTTTGTTCTGCTCACACAAACACTCCAGGCCTTCGGATGATTCTTCACGGTGAGCTGATGCTCATTTTCTCAGTCAGGAATCCTCAAGGGCTGTTTTAAAGTCAAAACTTCCACTTTGCGATATCAGAATGCAATTTCGGGCGTCTGGAGCGTAAGCTGCTTTAGCGCTGCTGTTTATTTTGCAGCAGCGGAGGGTTTTATCTGAAAGGAAGCATAATCCTGGTGGCGGGCGTTCAGCGCTGAGATGTTGCTGACAGCTTTGAGTCTCTTTGTGTCGGAGCGTTTGCTCCTGGGAGAGACGGGCTCCTGTTAAAGCCATTCCAGCACATCTGAACGTCCTGCAGAACCTCTGGCCATGAGATCTCCAGATACAATCAGGTCTGAAGTGAGAAAAAATCCAGGTTCTGTAGGAGCTTCATAGAGGGGCGTGAAGACTTTGTTTCTCCTTGTACTGCTTCTCTCATGCGTCTCCTCTAGTATCAGGTTCATTTCTGACAGTGTTTTTGCATGACGACACATGATGAGTTGATCAACTCCACAGCAACTACATCAATTTATCCACTAACCGTTCAGAAACTTCTTCCTGAGTCTCTCCATCAGTTTGAACACTTTCCTCATTTTGTCTGCGTGAGATTCTCCAGCTTTGTTGTTGTTGAGCTGTTAAAGCTCCGCCCTCTTCTGGAGCAGCTCATTTGCATTTAAAGGGACGCACACAAAAACGGCGTGTTTTTGCTCGCACCCAAATAGAGGCGAATTTGACAAGCGATAATAAATGATCTGAGCTGAAACTTCACTGGAGACACCAGAGACTGAGATTACATCTTGTGAAAGGGCCGTTATAGGTCGCCTTTAATAATAAAACAGTATTTTTGTAGGTTGTAGCATCACAGTGATTCCCTCGACAAAAACTTAGGATTAAAGCAGAAAATGAGCTCTGAGAGCAACAAAAGTTTATGAAAGTGCTAAAATGCAACTTGTTTTTTGGCCTACAAACATACTTCATCTCTGTAGGGCTGTATCAGGCTAGATCAACTATAGTTTAAATCATGTTGTCATCCAGCGAAGTTTGCAATATAAAGTCACTATCATTGTGAAACTGAGATCTCATCCCTTTCTCACAGTTGTTTAACTCTTAAAGTTGAGTTTTCTATGTATGTTTATTGATTCTCCTCCATATAAAGCACTTATTATCCGCATAAACGGGTTTGGAGCAGTAACACGTTCCTCTGGAGACGCTGCATCATTTTCCTCCATCCTGAATAATGATTCCTGCTATTGTTGTTGTTGTTTCTCTCCGTCTCGGCATCTCTATACGTCACTTTCTATATTCTCCTCATGAGCGCCTCAAATTAGCACCAATTATTCTAAGTGTACAATTAAATTACAGGCTCTAATGAACGAGCGGATCTGCTCCGTAAACTCAGTATTCGGCTCACGTAACCCAACAATTCAATTTAGATGCTCTTCTCCCGCACTGAGACCGTGACTCCGAGCGCAACCTTTGAAAGAAACGCAGACCTGTGATCTATGATGCCAGACCATAAATTAATGAGAAATCTCCATTAGAAAAATTACATGACACAGCTGATATCAGGAGTGTCTCATCACAAACGGTAAAGAAATGAGATATTGAACAGCCGTCGGGGTGGAAATCCCTCGAGAGAGAGAGAGAGAAACATGAGGCCGAAGCTGCTGCGTGAACGTGTTATTTTACCGTCATTTAGATCATATAGTTATTTTAAAAGTCTTTTTATTATTTTAATACGTTCCTTGATGTTCACTTTTGTACAAAATCCATAATGTAAACATATGCGGGGAAACAATCATTCATTCTGAGCCTGTTTTTAAGGTGCGGCTCCTTTAAGGCTTGTCCGTAAACGCCCACTATTATAATTTTATTCATTAAATTTATTTATATTATCACTTCTATTTGCTTTTGACACGACGCTCACATCCAGTGAAGGTTAAGTGACTGAAAACATGTGGGCGGGGCCTATGGTACTAGTGGGCGGGGCTATGATGTGATGATGTATAGCTATTCAATGTCTGGCATATGCAAATATATGTTTGTGTGATGTCACAGATCCCACAATTTTCAAACAAGCCATTTTGGAGGTTGATTAAATAAATGCTTTGTTTATAATGAGGATGTTTAAAGCTACAAAACTTGTTTAATGGTACAGAAACGCTGTATTTCAAGTAGAGTCGGCTGTCTTTCAGAGCGAGAGCTTCTTCAGTCTGATGAAACATCATGTATTTCAGGTCTCTGAATGTGTGTAAGCGCTTGTCGAGGGAGTTTATGGTTCTGCTCGTGTTGTTCTCGTCCGCTGAGCTGCTGATTAGCGAGGCTTAACTCAGATGAGGGTGAGTGACTGCCAGTCTTTAAAGCATTGTATCCAATTAAGAGGAGCTGTAACGATGCACAGGTCCGTGTGTCTTCCCAGACGTTAGCTTTAGCGTGCTGCGCATGAGACGCTTCGATCGATCAGACATCACACACGAGGATGTCTGTCGCAGTGTTTGTGTCGATTTTCTCCTGCTGAAACACTTAGAAACCAGAGTCGAGGAGAAAAACAACTTCACTTCTTGTGTTTGCTTGAACCGCAGTTCATTTGACTGATGATAATTTGAGTTTGAGTCCTCAGAGGCTATTCTGAGCCGTCGCTTCTGTCGTGTCTTTCTTTCTTTATCACTATTGTGTGCATGTTTATGTAGCAAATAGTCGTTTTCCTGTCATCTGATTGATCTAATTATTATGGAAACTTGTTTCTGTCACTAAATTTAAAAAAGTAATTGCGACTTTTTATCTCAATTTTTTTTTTTGCAATTGCGAGTTTGCGTCTCACAATTCTGACTTTATTTTTCACAATTAAGAGTTATCATGAAATTCTGACTTTATATACAGAGCCCCGCACAAGACATGCAGAAAAAAAACAGTAGGCTAAATCACGTGCACGATTTAGCAAAATCAAGGGAACAAAATAGTAAATGTTGTGCAAAATTTAGCAAATCGAGGGAATGAAATAGTAAATGTTGCATAAAATTTAGCAAATCGAGGGAATGAAATAGTAAATCGCGAGCACGATTTACCAAATCAAGGGAACGAAATAGTAAATGTTGCGCACAATTTAGCAAATTGAAGGAACGAAATAGTAAATGTTGCGTAAAATTTAGCAAATCGAGGGAATGAAATAGTAATTCGCGAGCACGATTTACCAAATCAAGGGAACGAAATAGTAAATGTTGCGTAAAATTGAGCAAATTGAAGGAACGAAATAGTAAATGTTGCGTAAAATTGAGCAAATTGAAGGAACGAAATAGTAAATGTTGCGTAAAATTTAACAAATTGAGGGAATGAAATAGTAAATGTTGCGTAAAATTTAACAAATTGAAGGAACGAAATAGTAAATGTTGCGTAAAATTTAGCAAATCGAGGGAATGAAATAGTAAATGTTGCGTAAAATTGAGCAAATTGAGGGAATGAAATAGTAAATGTTGCGTAAAATTGAGCAAATTGAGGGAATGAAATAGTAAATGTTGCGTAAAATTGAGCAAATTGAAGGAACGAAATAGTAAATATTGCGTAAAATTTAACAAATGGAGGGAACGAAATAGTAAATGTTGCGTAAAATTTAAATTGAGGGAATGAAATAGTAAATGTTGCGTAAAATTTAGCAAATCGAGGGAATGAAATAGTAATTCGCGAGCACGATTTACCAAATCAAGGGAACGAAATAGTAAATGTTGCGTAAAATTGAGCAAATTGAAGGAACGAAATAGTAAATGTTGCGTAAAATTTAACAAATTGAGGGAATGAAATAGTAAATGTTGCGCAAAATTTAACAAATTGAGGGAATGAAATAGTAAATGTTGCGTAAAATTTAACAAATTGAAGGAACGAAATAGTAAATGTTGTGTAAAATTGAGCAAATTGAAGGAACGAAATAGTAAATGTTGCGTAAAATTGAGCAAATTGAAGGAACGAAATAGTAAATGTTGCGTAAAATTTAACAAATTGAGGGAATGAAATAGTAAATGTTGCGTAAAATTGAGCAAATTGAAGGAACGAAATAGTAAATGTTGCGTAAAATTGAGCAAATTGAAGGAACGAAATAGTAAATGTTGTGTAAAATTTAACAAATGGAGGGAACGAAATAGTAAATGTTGCGTAAAATTTAACAAATGGAGGGAACGAAATAGTAAATGTTGCGTAAAATTTAAATTGAGGGAATGAAATAGTAAATGTTGCGTAAAATTTAGCAAATTGAGGGAATGAAATAGTAAATGTTGCGTAAAATTTAACAAATTGAGGGAATGAAATAGTAAATGTTGCGTAAAATTTAACAAATGGAGGGAACGAAATAGTAAATGTTGCGTAAAATTTAACAAATGGAGGGAACGAAATAGTAAATGTTGCGCATGATTTAGAGGGCCCTATGAAACACACTTTACTTTATTTCCTTTTTAAACCAAATTCTGTTTTCTATTTCCAGTGTTTGTGAAATGAATATGTGTCGAAACACTCTTCAGACGGCACTATAGTTGAACTCTCGTGATTCTCAGTGTTCGTGTGTGTGTGATTCTGTCCGTCGAGTCGATCGGTCGCTCTGCTGACTGGCAGGAACGGAAACGGTTGTGATATTTAAACGCTGTCGGGGTTTTATTATTATTATTATTAATATTATTTAATATTATTTATTCAGCAGCACGTGATGAAGAGCGGATGAGTCATCTCTGCGTTCGGCCCTTTGCCTCACAGAAATGAGGGGTTTCATTCCTCTGCGCTGGTCAATATCACGTTCAGCAGCCTCTAGTTTATTAACATGAGTGAGTCTCTCTGTAGGAGGAGCACAAACATCATTTACTGACATTTCAATTACAGAGCAGCTCGTCAAGCACTGCTTTAATTAATTACAGGCCTGTCGCTCCTCTGGAGGTTTGATGTTTCACCAGATCCGTCAATCATCGATCTGGACACAGTTTGATGTGTTTATTGAGTTCATCTGGTGCTTCTGTTCGAGGCTCGTTGATTACAAACACACATTTGCGACGTTTTGATCTGTGTCTTGACATAAAGATGGTTGCGTTAGCTGGAAAAAATGCTTTAAAGTCATCATGAAAGGGAAGTTGCACTCCTATAGTGTCGTATATCCGAGTGAAACTGCCTCGCAAACAAGAACGAATGTGTTTGTGTCTGTGTGGAATTGAATGGAAGTGGTTTGCTATTGGTGGATGTCATGTGAGTGACAGGTTGCCCCGCCCTCGTCATCAGAGAAGCTGCAAGAGGAAGATATTCAACATAAATTTAAAGTCTACAGATAATTCATTTAGAAAAAACATTGCAATATTCCATAACGATATAAATTCATGGTGACATTTGTGTGCAAAAGTCTGACCTTTTGTCCGTGTGATTAAATCTGGAGTCAAGAGAGCCGCAGTGATTTGTGCAGTAATTTGTTGCACGAGGAAACTCAGGCGTCCAGCGAGGTCAGAGGTCAGCGTGTAAATCACAGTGTCCGTATATCAGTCCGTCCAGCTCCGCTGCTCATTTCTCTTATTGGCCGAGATCCGTGTCAGCAGTTCCTTACCCATGATGCTCAGCACCACGATCGATCTGACGCATATTCCGCTAAGCCAATTAAAGTGATCCGCGTCTGACGAGGTCCTCGTTTGTCTTCCCGCAGGCTGAAGTTCAGAAGTGATCGTGCGGGACGCAGTCAAACATGCGGTCGCAGGCCTTGTTGCTGTATCTCACAGTGCTGCAGACGGCTGGAGCCGCTTTCCCAGAAGACACCGAGCCAATCAGTATTTCACATGGCAACTGTGAGTAACTGCGTCTCACCTCCTCGTTTTGTCTCCGCTTGTTCTCATCTTTTTCTCACACTCATTCTGTGAAATGTGCTTCTGCTGCCCAGAGAAACTGTAAATGTTGTTTGAACAGAGTCTGTGACTTCAAAGCTCTTTTGTGTTGCTTGTCAGGCTGAAGGTCTGAATGCTGCGCGGACACACACACACACACACACACACACACACACACACACACACACACACACACACACACACCTGAGACACAATACACACACACACACACACACACACACACACACACACACCTGAGACACAATACACACACACACACACACACACACACACACACACACACACACACACCTGAGACACAATACACACACACACACACACACACCTGAGACACAATACACACACACACACACACCTGAGACACAATACACACACACACACACACACACACACACACCTGAGACACAATACACACACACACACACAAACACACACCTGAGACACAATACACACACACACACACACACCTGAGACACAATACACACACACACACACACACAAACACACACCTGAGACACAACACACACACACACACCTGAGACACAATACACACACACACACACACATAACTGAGACACAATACACACACACACACACACACACATGCCTGAGACACAATACACACACACACACACACATAACTGAGACACAATACACACACACACACACATGCCTGAGACACAATACACACACACACACCTGAGACACAACACACACACACACACACACGACAATACACACAAACACACACCTGAGACACAACACACACACACACCTGAGACACAATACATACACACACACACACGAGACAATATACACACACACACACACACCTGAGACACACTACACCCACATTCACACACACATACACACACATGAGACACACTACACACACACACAAACAAGACAATACACACACACACCTGAGACACAATACATGCACACACACACACCTGAGACACAATACATACACACACACACACGAGACAATATACACACACACACACACACCTGAGACACAATACATACACACACACACACCTGAGACACACTACACACACACACAAACAAGACAATACACACACACACCTGAGACACAATACATGCACACACACACACCTGAGACACAATACATACACACACACACACGAGACAATATACACACACACACACACACCTGAGACACAATACATACACACACACACACCTGAGACACACTACACACACACACAAACAAGACAATACACACACACACCTGAGACACAATACATGCACACACACACACCTGAGACACAATACATACACACACACACACGAGACAATATACACACACACACACACACCTGAGACACAATACATACACACACACACACCTGAGACACACTACACACACATACAAACACACACGCGTTGAGTTTTCATGTTTTATTGGGGAATTTCTATAAACAATGATTTTTATACTGTACAAACATTATATTCTCTCCTCGAACCCTACACCAATCACACAGAGAACATTGTGTTTGTACATTTTCATTGTGATTTATAAGCTGTTTTTGTCCCAAATTTTGTCCCCACAACATCAAAGAATTCCTCTTTCAACTGAACGTCCCAAAGAAATGAAACCGCACCGTTTTATTTCCTGCAGTTTGACCGACGGCTCCATGAAGAGCCTTTAACATCCATGGAACCTTTTCATTATTACAGTTCATCTAAATTATTAATCATATAATCGTGTTGTGAGCACTTCCTGTGTCGATTCGCCTCTTCATGAAGAATCGCTTGTTTTCCTCACTTGTAAGTCGCTTTGGATAAAATGATTAAATGTAATTATTATATTACTAAAATGATCTTCAAGCTGAGAAAAAAAAGCTTGTATGACCTTTATTATTAAAAGCGTGTTTTGGAGTTGAATCACTAAAATGTTAAATGAAAATCAATCATTTTTTAAAAAAATCAAAAAGCACTTATTAAAAAAAAGAGGAAATATTAGTTTAGCTGCACGTCACGTGACCATCAATCTCCATCAGGGAACCGTGAAGATGTGAACGTGATAAATGAACCTGATCCAGTCTGAACGCTCCATGAGGTCTTCAGAAGCTCAAAGGAACGGGCGTCCCGTGTGGATTTCACGGGCTCTTTAATGAACGAAACGAAATTAAACTTTGACATTAATCTTTCTTTGACTTCCTTCCCCGTCAGACACCAAACAATATCCAGCGTTCGTGGGACACAAACCAGGAAGGAACAACACGCAACGACACAAACTGGATATCCAGCTGATCGTCATCATGAATCGGACTCTGTACGTCGCTGCCAGGTGAGTTTGCTATTTAAAGATTTGGCCTGTTATTAACAGAGACTGTTAAACTGAAGATGGACCAGATTGTTGGCATGGTAACCAGCAGCCCATTCCAGCGAGCCGATTCGGCAGCATATGGACGTAAACGAACACATGTTCTGAAGTCAGAGAGCAGACGCTCGCTCTGTTTCAGCGCTCCGACCTCCTTCATGCAAATGAACATTTTGCATTAGTGTTATCTTAACTGGACCTTCTGGTTAAAACTCTTAGTTAATAGCGTTTGTTTGTGAACATGCATGATTATCTCCAGTCTGTGGATTCTCGTTCCTCACGATGAATGTGCTCGTTTGTTTTGTCCAGAGATTAGAGACGCGTCACGCCGTGAGTCACCTGACCACACTCTCATTGATTGATTGGTGTAGACTCCGCCCCCACTCGACCTCCACCTATGAGAACTCTGAATCGCTCAGTGGTTGGTGTAGACCAATGAGATCGCAGATTGCTGAAACTGTGTTTGACCGTCAGATCGCAGCTCTTCTCTCTAGAATCTTTCATTTTCCTCCTACGGTAATGTTTGAGCTCCAGTCTCTTCTGGGCTTTTTGTTGTTTTGGGCCTGTAGTGGATGATTCGAGTCCACAACACCTCTGGCTTTCTTTGGAGTTTTTCCTCCTATTTGTTTTCCGTTTCTGGAAACCTCAGTTCAGGTTGAAATACTAGTTTAACAGTAGATGGAAATAACGTTTGAAGAAATAAAAAGCTGAAAATACAAAAAGTTGCTGGAGAAACAAAGTTGCAAAAAATTCCAGAGAGAAACAAAGTTGCAGTAGAAAGTTGAAACAAATTTGAAAGAAAATTGAAACATGCCGTAGAGAGAAAATTGAAAAAGTTGCATGAGAAAAAGTTGAAACTAATGTTGCGGGACAAAGTTGAAACAGATGTTGCAGAGAGAAACAAAAAGCTGAAACAAAATTGAAACAGTTGCAGGAGAAACAAAATTTGAAACAAAGTTGAAACAGATGTTGCAGGACAGAGTTAAAACAGATGTTGCAAAGAGAAACAAAGTTGCAGAGAAACAAAAAGCTGAAACAAAATTTAATAGAGAAACAAAGTTGATTCCAAAGAGAAACGAAGTGGCAGAGAGGAACAAAGCGACACAAAAAGGTGTAGAGAAACACAATCCTGATAAGGTGCTGTGCATATAAAAACACAACGCTGATCTCACTGTTCATCTCGTGTAAAGCTGCATAATCTACATTGATCTGCCGTACACCAATTAATTATGTATTTAGTTGGTGATTTAGTTCTCAGATTCCGTTCAGCTGGAGCAGATTCAGACGCCAGTAATTCAGTTCAATATCTGACTGAAGTTGCTCTGTGTGTTGCAGTGGTCGTGATGTGACGAACACACACTCACACACACTCACACACACACACACACACACACACACACACACACACACTCACACACAGCTGAGCATTAAGCTGGTGTTAGTGTCTGTGTATGTGCATGAGGGACATTGTCCACATTCCACAGACGCCGGCCGCGGCGCACCATAGCAACCCAAACCCCCATATGAGCCCCCGAGTGTCCCGTCATGAGAACAGAGACGCTAGACCCGTTACTGACACCAGAACAGCTGAGGAAACCGCTGAAAGTCCTGTCGAACCGTCCCTGCATGCGTGACGGCTCGGGACACGCATGATGAAGGGTGGAGCTACAGCGGAGGGGGAGTCGCACTTGTGTGGATTGACAGGTGTGAGACGCATACTAATGAGCTCCTTTCTCTGCAAACAGAGAGTGAGATAGTTTGACAAAAGGCCACCAGATGGACGCGGCCGGCCTGCGCTCACCCGCATGAGAAGCGCATTCCTCAACACAAAGAGCCTCTGTTGAGCTGCTGCGCGGCCGACACAAACACCCGTCGGACCTGCTCTGAAAACAGTTCAAACCCCCATCAGAGGCCAGAGGACGGCCGTCTTTTACTCCGGCTTTAGCAGATATGCACATTTAAATGTGATGGACTACTCATTTTCTTTCCTTTGAATAAACGGATCAGAAATCTAGAACTTTTGTCCAATCTAGAATGATGTAAGATGATGTTCTTCAGTACGTTTGTGAGCTTCAGAGTGCGTTCACACTTGTCATGTTTGGTTGGATTAAAACGAACCCTGGTGTGATTGCTCAGTCAGTGCGGTTCATATGTGAACGCTGCCATCCGAACCCTGCTGCGAACTGAGACCGCTAAAAAGATGGGTCTCGGTCCGCTTCCAAACCAACTCTAGTGCGGTTCGATTGATATATGAACGCGACACGGACCAAAGACATGTAAACGAACCAAAAACAGGACGTGATGTCACGAGATGCGACGCTACAAGTCACTGATTTGACGACGCAGAAAATCCAAAATGAGTCGAGGGCAAACGTGGAGCAACGAGGAGGTGAAGTTTCTGTTTCTGTGTACGACGGAGGAAATCCTGCTGCTGTTTTGACTGTGTAGAACATTTTATGAGCTCTTCGTGAGTTCTCAGCTGGTCAAAATAAAGCACATGTTCACGCATAAAATGATGGCGTTTAATCCAGAACACAGCGTTGTTTTGAATAATCCAAATATACGCCATAAAAGCCGACCAATCAGGTCGTGACAGTATCCTTATGCATTTGGTTCCGTAACTTAAAGTTTGCTCTTAAAAATGCCAGTGTGAACGCTAAGCGGACCAGGACTATATGTTTTGTGTTTGTTTTTTGGTCCGGACCAAACCAAACGAACTACAAGTGTGAACGCAGCCTCAGATGATTCAGGCTGCGTCTACATCGATCTCCATCCACACTAGCGTTTCTTGTCCACAGTAAAACGTTAGAAAACGATGGAATCATCTCGTCATCCTCATGATGCATCCCTTTTAGTTGTGAAGTGACCTGTTCCATCTTCATCCTCACCATCATCATCATCATCAGGTGTTGTCATGCGATAAAGCTCTGTGTATACGCTCATCACTGCCCGTCTCTAATCTCACTCTGATCCGTGTGAACGGAGACCATAAATCTGTGGGAACGAGACGAGTCCTTAAAGTTAATGAAGCAGGATGAGCGCGTCTATAAGTGCCGTTTAACTCACTGTTCACTCGCACTGCAGCTGATGGACATTTGATCAATGCTTTGGTTTTGTGCAGAGAATAATAATATTGAACTTGCGTTCGTAAAACTACATTCACAATCCACGCGTCTCTTTAGTTTGAATGCGGTGAACATGTGCTTCAACACACAGTTGAATTTGACTCTGCAGTGACTCCATCAGCTCAGATCTTCAGTAATTACTCGGTAGAATGGAATTTCACTAATGAGCGAGGAGGCGACACCATACCTGTGCTGATCGAAATTCATCAGCTGGCATCAGAAACACAATCGCTGTGTGTAATTCAGGATGAGCTGGATGAGCAGATCGCCGAACCCGACGTCACGCTCTCACTAACTTGATTAACTGTGCCGTTATTAATCCAGCTGCTGCCGAGACTCGTGTCGATCAACACACGCCGCCGTGCCCATTAATCACTCGCCTTTTCATAACATTTGAAGAATTTCATTCATCTTGAGATCCAGCGCCTCTGGTGACCTGCGTAAGCGGATTCATTTCACAAATGGCTTTTCTATTAGATTGAGGTACTAAGGAAGCAAGCGGCTGCTGAGTTCAACTCGAGTCTGAACACCAGATCAGATTCGAAACATGTTCTAGTCAGCTGAACATGAGAGATGGATATGAGCTTGAACATGGACGAAATCAAAGAAATGGCCCAAGTGTAGTTCTGAATGGAGCACGAACTTGATAGACAGTTCAATTCAGTTTACATTTATTCAGATAGCACTTCAAAAAATGCATGCCAAAATCAAAATGCATCCAAATTTCAGAAATGTACAGTTCCAAGATATCAAATCATGCAGTTGGCTAATTCATTTAAGCAGAAACAATGAGCTCATTAAAGCAATTATTACAATTTGTGATCACAATGATTACAATATACAGAAGATTTGGAGTCCTGGCACGGGTCGGTGTCATCTCTTCGCAGGGGTTGGGTCATCTCAAGTCTTCATAAGCGGATCCAAACTGGAGCTGGTGTACGGAAAACCTAATGGAAAATGATTAGCTGCTGTTCGTGACGTTTCACGCAAAAGATAATCATGTGCTTTTGATCCGAGATAACTGGAGTACAAGGTTGAGAGACGCATTATGTGAAAGCATATAGCAAAGATTTAAATTATCAGGAAGGCTATTCCAGAGTTTAGGAGCCAAATGTGAAAACACTCTTCTTCCTTTAGTAGACTCGGATATCTGGTCGTGATTAAATATAACTCTTTATCATCATAACAATGGAAACTAATTCCATGTTTTCTAATAATATATTACCAAGTGGCAGCATAAATATTGAAAATAGCAGAGGACCCAACACAGATCCTTGTGGCACTCCATAATTTACTTACTTTCTCCCTCCTTTAGTGGACTCAGATATCCTAGGTACTACCAGAAGTCAAGGGTTTTGTGATCTTAAAGATCGTGATGGATTGTAGGTTGACAGAATATCTAATAGCTTAACCATTTAGGGCTTTATAGGTCAGTAGTAGCGATACTTAACAATTGATATATAGAAATAAAGAGGTAACCAGTGTAGAGATTATAAAATTGGTGTTTTATTATCATATTTTCTTGGCCTAGTAAGAACTCTAGCATTTTGGCAAACTGTAGTTTGTTTATTGAGGATGCAGGAGAAGCAGCTGGTAATGCATTACAGTCGTCTGTTCTAGAGGTCATCGATGCCTGAACGTTTCTGCATCAGAAACAGATAACATGTAACATATTAGTGATGCATGACATATCAGCCACCATATCGGTATTAGCCGATATGTTCGTTTTTAATGTTATCAGCCCAATAAGAAAATTTGGCTGATATATTAAAGCAGATAAATTAGGGATTATTTCCTTCAGCTGAGACACTTCAGATTCACTGTTCCCCATGATGGTTTTGAATTGCTTGAAATATGATTGGAATCACTTCAAAAAGGAAAATACAGTAAAGTACAACATGTGCAGATATAGGTCATATAAAATTATAATGAGAACATCATAATTGTGTGCTTGAGACATGGCTTTTTAAATTTGTAATCAGGCCTTCACATTATATAAACATTTGGATTTAGATTTATTATTGCTCAGGAGTTGCGGTCTAATATATATAAAAAGAGATTCTGTGTGAAGGTTTTTGATCCAATAATACCTCAAGTCTTATCTGAATTTAATATAATAAAGATATAAAATATTAGATGATTAGAATTTTTAACACTCTGACAACAATGTATAACTGAGTATCAGCATAACAGTGGAAAATAATTCCATGTTTTTTAATAACATTGAAAATAGCAGAGGGTCTAACACAGACCCCTGAGGCACGCCATAATTCACTGAGCTTGGATAATTCTACATTTAAATAAAATTGTAACCGTGTGATAGATACGATCTAAACCTCCCTAATGCCTGTCCCTGAATATCACTGTAATATTGTATTTGATCTAAGAGTATTTTATGATCGATAGTGTCGAATGCAGCACCGACATCAAGTAAAACTAGTATTGAGATACAGCCTTCGTTAGAAGCTAAAATGATTTGTAATTTTAACAAGCGCAGTTTCTTTGCTGTGATGGGACCTGAATCCTGACTGAAAATTTGTAGATATTTCTTTTTTTTTTGCGGGAAGTGAGATGTTCGGGTGGAGGGTCAGAAATTCCATAAAGGCACAATTTTTAACGTTTGTAAGGGCAGTTTTATAATTACCTTATCAAATGTATCTGTGTATCGTTTACGTCAAATACTTCAAATGTAACCAATTGCTACAATGAATCAGAATACAAAGGTGGAGCAGAAGCTGCATCTTATTTACAGTTTTTAATGCGGATCATGACAGTTTCACAATGCAGATGGCCTACATAAAGTATATAAATACAAAAAAACAAACTTGTTACAATGTAGGGCTGCGATATTATGACAAAACATTGTCGATTATTGCAACGATGATTCATAGAGTTGTCTCTTCTCACATGAATATTGTACCTGAAGCTGTTGAATGTGTCTCCACAGGGATCACATTTACACCGTGGACATTGAGACGGCCAACACGGAGGAGATCTTTTTCAGCAAGGTGAGTCCTGCTCGTGTTTCTGCTCTCAGGATAGAGTTCCGTCCTCCCTCTTAATTACCTGGCAGCAAACGAACCAGAGCGGCCGCCACTAAGAGCTTTATCCCATCATGCGTCATGTGCCCCGAGAGAAACGCGGGACAGGGGCCCAGATTTATGTGCGTATGTAACGGCGGATTGATGGAGATTGATTGTAGCGGCCGTTTAATCAGTTGCTGGTCCGTAAATGCTCTGGAACGTTTGCATCCGAGCTCGTTTGACCCTCGAGCTGTAATCTGTGCGAGCGCATCTATTGATCCCAAATTGATCTCCTGTCGACAGAAGCTGACGTGGAAGTCCAGACAGGCCGACGTGGACACCTGCAGAATGAAAGGCAAACATAAGGTAACGTTCCGGCAAGGTTCTCTCAAATTTATGTCAGTAATGTTCGGTAAACGTCATCTGGTCTTCAACAATTGGTATTTTTGTTCACCAATGATGACAAATCTCTCGTTTCAGGACGAATGCCACAACTTCATCAAGGTTCTCCTGCAGCAGAGCGACGACTCTCTGTTCGTGTGCGGAACGAATGCATTTAACCCGTCCTGTCGAACTTACAAGGTGAGACTCCGGTGTTTCCGTGACCTCTGACCTCGGCCCGCATTCACATGCCGCACGGATGAGATTCAAGCAGCTCAATAAAAGCATGAGGCAGCGTACAGACAGTGATGGATCACCTCGACACGGGTGTAGATTTAACATGAACCACTCCAGCGCTGGAGCGTTGCTGTAGGATCAGGGTTAACATTCAGAATCAAAAAAGCAGAAACATTCCTCGGTGAAACACTGACTCGGATCATAAACGCCTTTTTCAGGAAAATCTTAAACATCATCGGATCTTATTTGTTTAGACGTTCCTTTTTAAGCAAATTTTGTTGCTGTTCAGTTCTGATGGGAATGAGAATTCGGTCAGTTTTTAAGTATTTCAAGGCGATTATTTCTTCACAGCTGATTTATAATCTTTTGCTTCATATTCTTGCATTGGTCATGAAATATTTTTTGAAGTTGCTGCACAAATCGTACATAGACAGATTTTTCTCTGCAGATTTAAGACTGAGCAGTGATTGGTCAACCGGTGTAGAAACCGTTCAGAGTTTGTGACCCTCAGATGTTTGACGGTTTCTCTCTATATTGGCCAATGAATGTTTTCATGTTGATCTGCCGATTTTGCGCTCTTTCAGTGTTTTCATGGCTTGTGACCACATCATCTCTTCCTTTGCAGTTTTTGCCAGTATCGAGCGCCGAGACAAGCGTGTCCGTAATCATCCGCCAGCAGTCGCTGTCTAATAACTGGCACGGCGAGCGATGCTGAAGGATACTGACGCACGTTTGCCAAAAGCTGCACTAGCAGATTTTCCCCCGCGGACACTCGGCCTTTGGAAGCCCTCGAGCGCCGTGCTTCTGCCATGCCGTCGTCGCCGTCGTGTCCACCTTGGCCGCGCTTTCGCTTTCCAACTCCCTGGTGTGACGGCTCTGAAAAGAGCGTCTGTTTCAGGGCCAAAGTCATCCCACATTAATCATCAGCGTACAAATGTTCTCCTGAACGGATGCTCCGATCCGCAGCCTCCTCCCGAGAGCCCATCTGCGGCCCGCGCTCGGATCGACTCCCGCCAGCGCGAGCTGGTGTCGATTGCATCAGCTGTTGCCGGGCGGAGCGCCGCGCCGCATGACTGACAACACGAGCGCGCCCCGTAACGATCACCTCTGAGTGAATGAGAGGCTCCGGCACATGTGAGCCGGAATACCGTGAGACTCCTGATCCGCGTGTATTTTTGGAGGAATGTTAATTGGGTTCCTAACACGTCACGTCCTGCGGGAGATTGCGCCTCTTCAACGATGGTTCATTTTGGCGAGATAGAAATAGCCTTTCCTTACTAAGTGGTATTTTTGGGAATACAAAATGTATATTTTGGTGAATCCGGACCCTGGTCTTGGCAGGCCTCGTTCTTTTGTTGGTAACTGGTAGAGGAAGAGCTGCTAAAAATAACACAGCCATGTGTGTGAAAGTCTCAGACTCGCCTGTAATTGCCGAAGGTGTCGACACTGCTGTTTGACCTCTGACCTTTCCCTTCATTCCTGCAGATGGACAGCCTGGACGCTCTGGGCGATGAAATCAGCGGTATGGCCCGCTGCCCGTACGACGCCAAACACGCCAACGTTGCCCTGTTCGCCGGTAAGACCTCATCGTCGACACCGGTGACCGTGAGCGGGTCACGCCGGGGTCACGTCACGCCCCGCGCTGAGAAACGCTTCCATAATGAATGTGTGATTTAATGGCCGCTTTCAGAAGTATGCCAGGAATATGAGGAACTCCCTGACGCGGCCGGAGCAACAGTTGCTCCCTGTTTCTGGGAAGAGCGTTTGCTTGGCAGGCGCTCGAGTGCGGCCTGTCTGGAAACACATGAAACTATTGTGGTGAGGGCAGAAGACATCTCTGGGAGTCCTACCCGAAATACGGGATCAAAAATAACCCTGGAGATGGAAAACCCACATGACTCATTCCTTCATTAGCGGCTCGTAAAACCTTCCAGATGGAGGCCAGAGAAAGTTCTGCGTTTCCAGCGCTAGAATGGCAATTATACTCTGAAAGATGGACGATTTTTAAGATTAATAGAGTGTTTTATACAAAAAAAAATACTTTTTCTGTCTTTCTACTTCAAAATTGCACATTTAGTTTAATGTTACTTGCCGTTTCTTTGTAATTATTTGTGAAATTTGAAACAATTTGCTAGTAAAGTAAATCTTCAGCTCTTGCGTCAAATAAAAGAAAAGTTGCATGAGACAAAAATGTCTAAATATTTGAAGCTTGGGAGTAAAAGTTTGGTCTCAATCCCTTGGCAGAATCTTGAAACATTTGAAAAGTTATAGAGGTTTAAGTTTACGAAAATGATTTAAAATGACATTATTTTATATCAAATATACATTTTATGAAACATGTTGTGCTCCAAATTCAGTGGGGATATTTTTGTCCTTGAGGCCCTGAGAGCAACTGTTTTGTGTTACTAGTGCAAAATAGACTTTTTAAAGGAAATGGGGGTGAAATAGTATAATTCTAATAAAAATACACACATGTGCCAAAATTGATGCAACTGAAAAAGACAAAAATATCCATACGGTCACACAAGGGTTAAGAGCCTCCAAAAACAAACAGTCAAATTTCGAATAATTACATTTAATATCACAGATAATGAATTGGAGGACAAAAATTACGATTATTAATTGTGATCCATTATTTCCTCAAAAGCCTGATAATTTTCATGCAAGTCTACCTTGAAAAAAACAAATATTAAAATAATATTTGTGCTCGTTTATCTACAAGAAAAGAGGAATTATAAATAAATAAATAAATTCAAAATCAGATAACATTTAAACTAAATATTTTTCAACCAAAACTTCCTCCGATCAATCTTAATATGAATAAATATGTGCTTGTTTATAGGTTATATCCAGCATATATTTATATATAAATCCTGAGTTTGTCTCATCTGTGATTCAGAGGATGTTGGTGTTAATTCTCCACTCTTTTCTGCCGTAGATGGGAAGTTATATTCCGCCACAGTCACGGACTTTCTGGCGATCGACGCGGTGATCTACCGCAGTCTGGGAGACAGTCCGACCCTGAGGACGGTCAAACACGACTCCAAATGGCTGAAAGGTGAGGCCGCGTCCTCTGCTTCATAACACGCTGTTGACAGAGCCGTGACCCGGCGTGACCTCGAGCGTTACGTCTGCTAAGCTGATCAAACCCTCAGAGAGCGTTAGGAGACGTGACGCATATTAAGTGTCTTATGTGACTCTGACTCTCACATTCACTCAGTGACGTGTCAATGATTGAAGGTGGAAAAGCTCACAGTTGTGCTCTTGTTGATTTTCAGAGCCGTATTTTGTCCAGGCGGTCGATTACGGCGAGTTCATCTACTTCTTCTTTCGGGAAATCGCCATGGAGTACAACAGCATGGGGAAGGTACGGAGCACGATGGGAAAAACATCTAGCGTGTTTTCCTGCGTCAACATCGCAGACAGGATGTGACACAGGAAGTGGGCGTATGAGGGTTTTTAAGAGGGCTCGGGCGCGGCCCGTCAGGACGCAGGTACTAAAAATAACACAAACATTGTCTGGGATCTGAACGACGGCCGTAAATAGCTCGAGGTCCATCATTCACTTCCTCGTCTGTGATTATTATAAGAAAACAGACGAGTGCGCGACAAAGGCTCATTGTTCTGAGTTCAAAGGCAAAAGTCGGTGAGATTTGAGAGGCTTCGGTGCGCGAATTCAATGAGGAGTAATTACAGCCCGGGCGTCTCCAGTGAATATGAGTTACTCCAGTTACTGTACGGACATACCTGCCAGATTACTGTAATTACACGAGCCTGACGGGACCCTCGTACACTGCTGAGAGAAGCTCTCAAATTACAGCCAAACGTATGACAGTGTTCGTCTGCAGCACTCGTCCCGGAGACCGTCGTGTAGGAGGCAAGAGCTTTGATAAAGGGTTTAAATTCTGACAGGATAGTGAAGTCTGAACCGCAAGAGTCACGATATCACTGGAATCTTTCAGAGCTGATGAATGAAAAACACTGACAGCCAATCAGAATCCAGCCAAAGCCACAGATGACAAAACAACAACGCTAATAAGCAGAACGTTAATGCTGGGGTGAACGCTAATACTGTTATTGATCAAGTTATCGTTTGCTGGTTTGAATGCTAATAGTTATCGTTATAGTTCTCCTCTGGTGGTGTGAACGCTAATATAGTTATCGTTAAAGTTATTCGTTGGAGCCAATAAATTCACATTTGTAACCATAGTAACGCGAACGGCGCGTCTCAACTAACAGTGCGGTAGAACACATCAGCATGTACGCGCATCATCTATGCTAAGCGTAGCTGCGCCTAGTCGTAGTTTTCGATGGTGCAACAGGTGTAAATATTTATCTGAAAGATGGACGTAACTAAGTCCAGAGTAGAACTTTTTTACGTCCAGCTGGTGCAACCGGCCTCTGGTGTGGATACTAATATAGTTATCATGATAGTTATCTGCTGGTGCGGATGCTAATTCAAGTTATTGTTATAGTTATTTTCTGCTGATGTGGATGCTAATATAGTCATCGTTAAAGTTAGCATCCTCACCAGTGGACGACAATATATATTGTTATAGTTATCATCCGTTGGTGTGGATGCTAATATAGTTATAGTTATCTGCTGGTGTGGATGCTAAGAAGAGATGCACGATTCTAGATAAATTGAGAATTACAATTTTTTTGTTTCAAATCAAGATGAAGATTCTTCCACAATTCTAAAGAGACAACTAAATTAATCAAAGTCAATTACTAGAGGTTCTATCAAAATATTAATTGTTGCAATATATTATATAATATATTCATTTTATATGTTTTATTTATATTTATATTTAATTATAATACTATATTAATTGATTAATTAGAATGAAAATATTTTTAAAAAAAAAAGGTTGAATGAATGATTCAACGACTTAAACAGTTTACTTGTTTCATTACTGAACGAATCACCGTTTTTGAACGAATCTCTTGGATGAAGTATTTAATTCATTGTTAACAGTCGCTTATCGCCACCTACTGGCTTAATCGATACTTGCGCTTCAAATAATGTGTAATTTACTTAATGTTGATCTCTACCATCTTTATATCCAATCTATTGTTGTCATTTAGAAACAAGATTGCGATCTTTTAAAGATTAATCGTACAGCTCTACGTTGTAGTGATCATCCGCTGATGTGGACAGGCTTTAACACACGTCTCGCCCCGATCAGGTGGTGTTTCCACGTGTGGCGCGGGTGTGTAAAAACGATCGCGGCGGATCGCAGCGCGTCCTGGAGAAACAGTGGACGTCCTTCCTGAAGACGCGACTCAACTGCTCAATTCCTGGAGACTCTCATTTCTACTTCAACATCCTGCAGGCCGTCACCAACGTCATCCACATCAACGGACGTGACGTCGTCATGGCGACCTTCTCCACGCCATATAACAGGTGACCATCTAAACCTTGTGTTGCTCTTCCATCGTCGTTTGTGATGGTGCAATTGAGCTTGTGTAATAAGCATTAAGAGGCGGCTTGGAAATTTCGACTGGGGCAAAATTCCATATGAACTCATGTTGATGGGAAGGCGACACAATGAGGGTGAATTAGTCAGATCTTCTGACCCACGGCTCTTCTGTCTTACTGAGATTAACAGTTCAGAGAATCACAATCCGGCCCTTGTGTGCCGCTCTTGGTCGTGTCGGAGCCAGACGGACAGGAGTGATTCACAGTTTTGTTATTTTGGCTGAAAGCGTGTCTCCATGATGAATGTGTTTCAGTATCCCGGGCTCTGCAGTCTGCGCGTATGACATGGCAGAGATCGCGCTGGCCTTCACCGGACGCTTCAAAGAGCAGAAATCACCGGACTCCACCTGGACGCCCGTGCCGGAGGAGAAGGTGCCCAGACCCAGGTATATCTGCTTGACCCCTTTGATTCAGTTTCTGAGCGAACGACTCCATTTACTGGCTCAACTTACACTCCGGCTCTCAGTGATTCAGTGGATTCAGTGAGACACTACTGGAAAAACATCGTTTTGCTCATTTGAGATTTGTCTATTTAACATTTCTCCTTTCTATGGAAGCCCGTTCCCGCCACTGTTGAGAAAAAAAAATATTCCGTAAGTCATAATAATGAGAATGACTTTATATCTCATAATAATGACTTAGTATCTTTAAGTTAAAAAACTTTATTTTTTTATTAAGTTAAAGATGTTATGTCATTATTATGAGATGTTAAGTCATTATTATGAGATACTAAGTCATTATTATGAGATGTTAAGTCATTATTATGAGATACTAAGTCATTATTATGAGATACTAAGTCATTATTATGAGATACTAAGTCATTATTATGAGATGTTAAGTCATTATTATGAGATACTAAGTCATTATTATGAGATGTTAAGTCATTATTATGAGATGTTAAGTCATTATTATGAGATACTAAGTCATTATTATAAGATACTAAGTCATTATTATGAGATGTTAAGTCATTATTATGAGATGTTAAGTCATTATTATGAGATGTTAAGTCATTATTATGAGATACTAAGTCATTATTATGAGATACTAAGTCATTATTATGAGAAAGTTTCTCATTATTATGATTTATGGAATATTTTTTTCTTAACAGTGGTGGGAATGGGCTTCCATACCTTTCAGATTAGCGGAAAGAAAACATCCACAATTTAAAGGATTAGTTCACTTCAGAATTAACGTTTCCTGATAAATCACTCACCCTCATGTCATCCAGGTTGTTTATGTCTCTCAGTTGAAAAGAAATAAAGGTTTTTAAGGAAAACATTCCAGGATTTTTCTCCATATAGTGGACTTCAATGGGGTTCAACGGGTTGAAGGTCCAAATGTCAGTTTCAGTGCAGCTTCAAAGATCTACATGATCCAGACGAGGAATAAGAGTCTGATCTAGAGAAACCATCGCACATTTTATAAAAAAAAAATCTAAATTATAGAATTCTTAACCACAAATGCTCGACCAAAAAAAAGAGGGTAAAAACAACGATGTTGGACGATTTTGAAGTTGGACCTTTCCAACGTGATGACGTGATGTGTGGAGCACCACAGAGCAGTGCAAGACCAGCACCAGATATAATGTTTATTTTTTGTATAAAATGTGCGATGGTTTCTCTAGATCAGACTCTTATTCCTCGTCTGGATCATGTAGATCTTTGAAGCTGCACTGAAACTGACATTTGGACCGTTGAACCCCATTGAAGTCCACTATATGGAGAACAATCCTGGAACGTTTTCCTCTTTTCGACTGAAGAAAGACAAAAATCTTGGATGACATTTTAATTCTGAAGTGAACTAATCCTTTAACTTACATTTAAGTGTTTTTTTAAGAGCATTTTGTCTATTGGCATCTTTAAAAGGTGATGAGTTTGAGTTTGTATTTTCTGATTTATGAAGTGAGAAAGAGAAATCATCAATTACTTTATTTGTATTTTTGTTTTAATTTTACTGACTCGTGAGTGTTTGTGAACACAAACCCGACTCTCCAGATGCAGCGGCTGATCAAATTGAGCGTTTTTACAAAGTGAAGATCTGCTCGCGCTTCGCCTCCATATGGCTCGCCTTTGTGTCATGAACGCAGGAGTATCGCCTGCGCTGATTAACATAAAATTATGTGTTTGTGTGAAACGAGGTCAAGTGTTAATAAGAGCGACCGCGCCAACCGTGTTTCAGTGTAATTCTGTTTCCTCTGCGTGAGAAAATGTGCCGTGTTTCGCAGCAGCTTCAGATCCATAAACCTCATTTCATTCCGTTTAAAACGATAGATTCATCCTCAGAGGAGATTCATTGATTTAGATACGGATGTTGTTCAGACGTCGTGATGTTCACTGCTGTCGTCTTCAGGCCGGGCGTCTGCGCAGGAACTTCCACCGGTGAGAAATTCAAAGTGTCCAACGAGTTTCCGGATGAAACGCTGAACTTCATCAAGATTCACCCGCTGATGGACGAGGCCGTGCCATCCATCGCCAACCGCCCGTGGTTCCTCAAGACGATGGTTCGGTGAGTGAAGCGTCTTCAGATTAATCACGCATTGAGATTATCGTCACGCATATATGGACGAATCGAGTCAGATCCGAGCGATTCGTGAGCGACTCATTATATCATCTCCAGCCGGAGGGAAAGCAAACACTGGCGTCTGTTTTCCTATAATGAAGTAGATTATGGGAGGAATATGTGTGCGTTTCCTTTGAAACGACGTCTGGTTACAGTCTGATAAGTTTCTGTTCGTTTGGGTTTGTGTAAATTTGCCTCAGTAAAACTGAATTATTGAAAATGCATTTGCTGAAGAAGCGTCTGCATCCTTTTCTCTCAGTTATTACTCCGCTTCAAAGACTCCAGAGATTTGGGAAGATGAAAAAAAAAAAACGTGTATAATTTATTTGTCTACTTATTTCCATCTTGCCAGTTTTAATTAGCCTGAAAATGTATTTGCATACTGATCCGAAAATTATACATACATTTGATTAGCGCCGAGATGAGCTCGCTAATTGGAAAGGCAGACGCCGGATAACGGTTTCATTTCTTTAGTGAGAGCCGAGACGGGAATCATACGGAAATGTCATTGTAACCCTTCTCCCGTCAGATACCGTCTGACTCGTATAGCCGTGGATAACACCGCTGGCCCTCATCGCAACCACACCGTGGTTTTCCTGGGATCCGAGCGAGGAATCGTCCTGAAGTTCCTGGCCAAAATGCGGAGCGGCTTCCTGAACGACAGCCTGTTCCTGGAGGAGCTGAACGTCTACAACCCAGAGAAGTGTGTATTCCATTAGGACGAGCCGCGCTCTGTCATTTACACCCGTTTATCAGGTTACAGCAAGTGGTTAGTAAATTAAAGAGCTCTGCTGGTTTGGACCGCGAGGCCTGAGGAACGCGCGCTGAATGATTAAAGAGTCTAATATGTGCTGACGGCCACGTCGCCCTGGAATAAACAGGCGAGTGATGCGGCGGAGCCGAGAGGAGGTGCGTGTCACGGCGCTTTAAGGACAGTGATGCTGCGTTTAAAATCAGCACATTCAGACACCCGAGGCCACTTTACTGTGATTTTACCGTGTGCTCAAATCAATGTAGAGCTTTAATATGCATTTATTATTAATAACAACCCAAGTTCATTGGCATAACTTCAGTCTGCGCTTTAAACAGTACACATTTGATCTACAGAATCAATAAACCATTAAATATGAAAAGCATTTCAAAGCAGCTTTACAGAATTATTCAGATCAATGTTGATTCAGTTTAGTTCAATAAGATGCAAAATTAATCCATTATGAAAATTCAGCTATAGCACTGTGATTCTCATCTGATAGTGTCAGTGCGGTCAGATCGACAGTATCACTGAATATTAAACGGGTCATCAATTGACCCATCGCCGGCAGTTTGATTGACAGGCGATCTGACCAATCATAACCCCAAATCCTCCATTTTGTGGGTCAAAGCGGTCAGGGGAGTTAGTAGATTAACGTTGGTGAAGTTGAATCACGTCTTGAAACAACATTCCTTGTGATGTTCATTCATGTTTATTTGATGCTATAAATGAACTAGTATGAAGAGATGATCGCTTCACGAGGAGCTACAGCGACACATTAAAGAGACGCTATACGCTATTTATTGATTCAACTTCTTTAAAAAATGAAACAATGTATTTTTCACTTCGTGAGAACATGATGTGTGGCGTGAGAGCGCATGGCAACAGTAACTAAAGGGGGCGGGGCTTTTGCGAAGGGTCAATTTACATCGCCTTTGCACTGCATTCGTTAGTGTGCAGAAATTGAGTTGCGATAACGAGTCAACAACATGTCTGCGATCGACTACGACGTTCATCACTGCAACCTTTTATGCCGCAATTTAAATATAATGCCTTTGATGATTAGTGAACCTTGAGAGCTGTAATAGTAAAAGAGTAACTAGCAATTTCATATGCAAAGATGTCAGCCAATCACGGCAGTGGGCGTTTACACTGACGTCGCACAGAAGACACGCCACTTTAAACAGAGCGTTCAAATCGGAGGGATAAAATCAGAGTAAGAAAAATGCCTTTTATAATGTTAGTATGCTTTTTACATCAAAATACTTTTGAAATAAGTGTACCACGGAAAATATTATAAAACAATGCAGTTCATAACCCCATTAAAGCCGTTTGCGGATGCGGATGCCAAAAAACAGCAATTTTCAAAATGAACTGAATGTGAGTGACGCTGTAAAAACTTAAAATTTTCACTTAGAAATTGATAGAGTAACACTTGCTTACACTTTATTTTAAGGTTGTTACACTGTTATTATGCATTTAAGTACTGAGTAATATTTAGTAACTACATGCACTTACTATAGGTTTAGGATTGAGGTTTGGTTTAGGGTTAATTGCATGTAATTATGTAAAATTTATAGTTATTACTATAGTAACACATGTAACAATGACACTGTAAAATAAAGTGTTACCTAACACTTGAAATCAAACTTTGATGAGTATTTTCTAGTAAAATGTATAACCAATAAAGTTTTTCCCAGCGTTTCACACGACTTGTGCGTGCAGGTGCAGCATCGACGGCGTGGAGGACAAACGCATCGTCAGCATGCAGATCGACAGCCGGAGTCACTCTCTGTTCGTGGCCTTCACCTCCTGCGTCGTCAAAGTCCCGCTCTCACGCTGCGAACGGCACGGGAAGTGCAAAAAGTAAGTCCGTTTTCTCTCGATCGGAACAATTTGCTGCATTTTCTGTTGCTTTCGTCCACATCAACCCCTCGTGCGTGTCTCTCTCAGGTCCTGTATCGCCTCCAGGGACCCGTACTGCGGCTGGGTGTCAGAGGGCGCCTGTAAAGAAATCACATCTGACACAAAGTAAGCGCCTCATTCTCAGTCCTGTAATTATAGATGATGCGAGCCAAGCGATGATGTCAGTTTACCCAGCGTCCCTCGCTCGCTCATCTGCGGCCTGATGGGATTGTGGTTTGAGCTGCCGGAGTTTCTCATCTGGAAAAGAGCGTTTGGCCCGAGAAAGGCTCCGTAATTCATCTGTTTATTTGTGTAGCGTATCGAACGAACAGCATGTGACGTTTCTGAGGGGTTGAGAGCTGGTCACGTGACCTCGTCCGATCCGAGGAGTTTAAATGCTATTATTATTTTAGAATCCTGAACTGTTGTTTTCCATTTCATAAATGGAGCAGACGTGCAGTTTTTCTAAAGTGACTTAGGATTATGGGATACGATCTGTGTGTGCAATTCAAAGGCTTTTGGCTTGATGCGCTGGCCTTCGTTTCAGAAAAAGCTTTTTATTAAATGTGCCCTGAGAGAGACGAGTCTCGTCGGTCTCATCTGTGCTCATCGTCTTGTCAGTGGATTTGAGTTAATCGTTCGTGATTCTTCATGAGGTTCAGAGCTCAGGATAATAAGGAGTTTATTTTATACTGTGCACGCTCATGTCAAAGCTCGAGTCACATAAATATACAGATAACATTATAACGGAGCGCAGGATCGAGTCAGAAAAACGTGTGGTGAAAAGACGTTTTAATAAATCGGAGCTCGGCGCAGCAGTTTATTTTTTCATTACGCGTCCCGTGAAATGACTCTCTCGCTGGATGTCGAGGGTTGAATAATATCGAGCCGTTCTTCATTACGGTCCAATCAGCGTTGGTGAAACTTTAAATGTTTTTTATTAGTATTCATGTCACATTTGTGATCTTGTTTGCTGCTTCGTTGTCACATGATATTGTCTGAATGGTATTGATTCACTCAAACATTTATTATTATTTGAAAATGTACTTGAGATTGAAGTCAGTGAGTGTGAAATGGAGGTGTTGAAGTCAGTCGTCTCACTGTGTGTGTGTGTGTGTGTGTGTGTGTGCGCAGATGGTCGTTCGAGCAGGACGTGGAACAGGGCAACACAGATGGACTGGGCGACTGCCAAAGTAAGCAGAACCCGTTTACTGAGCGCTGGACACACGAGAGCCTCACGTACAGCTGCACTCACACACTCTCATAAAGATCCATTCACAACAAGAACCACAACGAACTGCATTAGTGTCCACTGCAGCAATAACTGTATTAAAGGCTTTGTTCACCCAAAAATGAAAATTGTCATTAATTCCTCACCCTCACACATTCGTTCATCTTCAGAACACAACTTAAGATGTTTTTGAGAGATTTTGTCTCTACATAAAAGATCCAGCTACCACTCCAAGGTCCAGAAAGGTAGTCAAGATATCATTAAAGTACTCCATGTGACTCCAGTAGCTTGAACTCAAATTTTATGAAGTTATGAAAAAAACAATTTACTACAAAAAAATAATGATCTACAATGCGCCTTCATGAGAGCTTCATGACGCACGTGTGTTGTGTTCAGACTCGCGAGTGTTCACGAGAGCTTTGCGGGGCACGTGTTTTGTCTATACTCGCATGTCAACTCGACGCACGTGCGAGCGATCATGACGCACACGTGTTGTGTTCAAACTTCTACATCAACTCAACACACATGCACAAAAGTTCATGAGAGCATCACAATCCATGCGTGTTGGGTTCAGACTCACGCGTCAACTCCACGCACATGCGCGAGTGTTCACAAGAGCATCACGACACACACGTTGTGTGTTGTGTTCAGACTCGCGAGTGTTCACGAGAGCATCACGACACACGTGTGTTGTGTTCAGACTCGCGAGTGTTCACGAGAGCTTCGCGGCATGTGTGTTGGTTCAGACTCGCGAGTGTTCACGAGAGCTTCGCGGCATGTGTGTTGGTTCAGACTCGCGAGTGTTCACGAGAGCTTCGCGGCATACGCGTTGTCTAGACTCACACGTCAACTCGACGCAAGCGCGTTGTGTTCAGACTTGTGCGTCAACTCAACACACATGCGCGAAAGTTCATGAGAGCATCAAAATCCATGCGTGTTGGGTTCAGACTCACGCGTCAACTCCACGCACATGAGCGAGTGTTCACAAGAGCATTACGACACGCATGATGTGTGTTGTGTTCAGACTCACGAGTGTTCACAAGAGCATCACGATGAATGCGTGTTGGGTTCAGACTCGCGCGTCAACTCCACATGCGCGAGTGTTCACGAGAGCTTCGCAACGCACGCATGTCGTGTTCACGTGAAAGCTGGCATTGTCGTGTGAACACACTTTGGATAATATTATTTTGTAAAAAATGTTTTTTTTTTGCGCAGCACTCGCGTTAAATTCGTTAAATCGCAGTTAAACAACTGGAGTACTTTAATGACATCATTCCTACCTTTCTGGACCTTGAAAGTGATAGTTGTGTAACGTGGATCTCTATGGAGGAACAGAAACCTCTCAGATTTCATCAAAAATATCTTCATTTGTGTTCTGAAGATGAACGAAGGTCTTACAGGTTTGGAACGACATGAGGGAGAGGAATTAATGACAGAATTTTCATTTTTGGGTGAACTAATCAACTAACTAACGAAAGATAATTAAATTAACTTGATAACTTTAACGATAACTATATTAGCATTTACACCAGGGGGAGATAACTATAATAACTATTATGATAATTATAAGAGCGTGCATTCCAGTGGCGTAGCAAATCAGTTCTGAGCCAATATTTAAAAAATAAATAAAATAAAATAAATAACTGTACGGCCCCACTAGCCCCGCCCCCAACGACATCGAGATATTTGTTCACTGTAACATATCAAGAAAATACTAAACCAAACAAAAAAATCAAAATCTCCGCCAATGCTAAGCTACTGCATGCAAACACAAACGATCTTGGCACGGCGGCCCAAAATGTAAAAACACAAAACTACTTACTAATTTTAGTTGCATTCTCCGAGCCTTTGTTTGGGAAAATTCATCCACAATGTCCTTGGTGTTTAATCCGCTACTTCCGCGATCTGTTCTGTTTTGTATCCGCAAATCATTTTTTTATTAGCTTCAGCTTTGAAAAAGAGCAGCTACAGTAACAGGGATGGAAAGAAAGAGAACTAAAACGATCAAAATGTCGCTGAAGCGAGAGTTGATCTCACATTTGGCGCGTCATTTAAAATAACGGCGTAGTACTACGGCAGCCGCGACGTGCAAAAAATAACGAATGCACACAAGAATTCGCGGAGAAATTATAAATTCTCTCTCTATAAGATCGTTCAGTTCTCATGTCAGGTTTACTTTCACTTTGTGCAGCGAATATTTGATTGGGATTTAAGACTTCTTCTCAAGTTTGCACATTTCTTGTGTGATATTGGTTCGCAATTTCCAATATGTCCATGTTTTTCTTTATCAACAGTTGCTCGCAAAATGAGTGATAAACAAGTAAATAAACAAGTAGCTTAGGCAAAATAACTAATAACAGACGCTACGCCACTGGTCAATATCGGCAGATAACATTAATGTCCATTCCAGAGGAGCATAACTATAACGATAACTATATTAGCATCAACACTAGCAGACGATAACTATAACCATAACTACATTCGCGTACATGATAACTATAATAACTATATTGGCATTCTCACCAATGAGCGATAACTATATTAATATGCAAATAGTTTCGTTGTCTGTCGCTTTAAATGCTCAAGCTCTTCGAAGCAGGATGGATTCTGATTGGCTGTCAATGTTTTTATCGTTTATGCTCCTCTGTGTTGTTATCGTTATAGTTGTAGACTCGGCTGTTCTCAGAGTGATTATTAAAATGTTATATTCATCACTATCATTGGTGTGAATGGCATCATGACGTCACGTCTTGTTAAGTTATTCCTGAGCTTGTTGTGTTGCCGCTGTTTTAAATGTGTCATTAGATGAATTCAGTAATAAATGATGTGTGTGTGTGTGAGTGTGTGTGTGTGTGAGAATCACATCTCAGCCAATTAACACATTTTTCATTTGTCTCCAGATTCGTTTGTGGCGCTCAATGGTGAGTAAAAAGCTCTTCATCTCTCTCTTTCTCATCGATGCTTGACTCAACGTTTCGTTTCTTTGATTGCGTTTTCTTTTAGACCATCAGCACAGGCGTCAGGGTCTGAGTGATATTACCCAGAATGCTCCACGCGGTCAGTTTCTTCTGTTCTTCAGTGTTTCCCGTGTGTAGATGTAGTTCCCGCCACAGTGTTAGAGACGCTCCTCATTGATTGACCTTTCCTCCCCTAATTGGATGGATCTCTGTGGTTCATAGAGCAAAGGATTGTGGGTTAGAGATGCAAATGCCGGAGACTGTTTACAGGGAATAAAAGCTCTGTGCTTCTCCCAAGACCCAGCAGAAATTATTCATGAAATACAATCAGGCTAAACACACACACACACACACATTTGATTGACATCAGTCCCCCGACAGCGAGAGTCAGTCTGATTGGCTGACGCAGCGTTTGTGACCTACATATCAGCCTGTTTATTAGTAATATTTCAGCTCTTCTCCTGAGCTTCATTAGCGTCCAGCGCTGCATCTTCCCTCTGTGTGTGTGTGTGTGTCGTTTCAGCTCTTAATTTATTCTCTATGTGAATGTGTTTGATGTTGCCTCATTTTCTCCTTTATAAACAGCTCCGTTTCATCGCATACGTGCGTCCATTTACCTGTTTAGATTCCTCCGTCCTGCACGGGCAGTTTCTCGTTCTGGTCGGCTGGTTAGAGGACGGTTTAGAGATGGTTTTCCTCTCGTATGTGTGTCATCGTCCTCTGGCTGTGGAAAATGAATTATAAAATAGAGCTGTCACACTAATCTGGCGGCCCATGGCGCTTTCTTAAATAAATCATTTTAATGAGCTGCTCACGGTAAACAACGGCACAACAGAGAGTCGATCTGTGGATTAAGACACGAGAACTAGTCCAGAGATTCACCAACTTTTAGTCAGCCGAACACCTTTGACCTAGAATATTTACCCTCAGATTAACAGATTAAGTTTGCATGTTCCTGGTCCTCTGATGACGGTTAATGACCAAATAAACCCCAGTTTGGGGACCTTTACTAAACGACCCAGTTGTTAGTGTTGTTCAATCTTCATCAGATTCACTTGGGTTGGTTTAGTCTGGTTTATTTTCCATGAAACCGTTTATATATCTCATTGTCAGGTCAGATATGTGAGTTTAAATGAGGTTTGTTCTGTGATTATAACCAGCTTACTGTAAATTATCCAGCTTATTACACAGATTCTTATCAAATAATTCAATCGGGGGACATGAAATATTGATTAGAGTGTGAATGATGTTATCATGTTTGGAGAGATACGAGAGACTGTGGTGTTTCACTCACGATGATGAAGCTCCGAGAGTGTGTGAGATGTTAATGTGTGTTGTGCTCCATCAGGCCTCCTCACCACCGTCCCTCCCTCCGTCGGAGGCCCGCTGGGACGGGGCCGTATGGTCAAACCCAAGGACCCGCCGCTGACCAGCGATAAGAGGGACTCGTATGTGTCCGTGTCGTCTGAGACGCAGCAGGAGAGCGCCGGTAAGCCTTGGAACGATTGTCCTGAGGAGGAAATGAGCTCCTGCTTCCAGCTGACCGGCAAACTCTCGACACTTTATGACCGTCTTCATCGCCACATAATATTAGGTTGAACTCGTACGGCGGCGCTTCGTTCACTCACAAATGATGCTGCGAGAGATTCAACATGTACAGTCCTGCTCATTATCGACACAAAACATCCTTCTCAGGTACCTTCAGAACATGCCGATGATGATCCCTTCCAAATTTTGTGCTGATGTGTCAAATTGTTTAAAAGAATTAGACAAAATTCAAAATGGAGGCTTGATGGTTCAGCCGAACCTGGAGAATTCCGCCTGACACAACGAATCCATGATGAGATTTCATGACCTGTAGGTGGCACTGTCGCCAAATTTGGCACGGACCTTCTGATCATTGTTCCGATGAAGCGTACCAATTTTCGTGTCGATTGCTCAAAGTTTGGCCAAAATACAGCCTCTGAACCTATTTTGGGATGACTTCGTTAAGTTCGCGACTTCAAAACTTTTGAACAAAGATGAATAAAAAAAATCTTTTCAGTCATTTCTATGTGGCTCGGTCCAAAGATCATCTGAGCCAATTTTGGACAAATTTTGACAGAGTAGCGAAAAAAACCCGGAATATTGTACTTTTCAAAATGGCCTCTACTGTAGTGGGCGGAGTTGTAATGTAAGATGTTGAATGGCATCAACATAAAGAGACAAATCGGGTGAGCTAAATTTAATTTTTCTAAAACAAAGGGTTCAAAAGTTATTTGTTATAAGATTCAAAAGTTATATAAAGTGGATTTTTAAAATTGTGGTGGCGCTATAGAGTTGGTTCTAGAGACTCCAAAATTGGTGCAATTATTATTCATGACCATGTCTACAATTGTGCCAAATTTCATCATTTTCTCATGATCCGTTCATAGGGCTGTCATAGACTCCCATTGGGGAGGAAGAATAATAAAAAATCTAATGGATACAATATAAATACTGTAACTATGAACTAACATTGTATGCAATAAATTTGTTAGTTTTCGGACCTTATTGTAAAGTGTTACCAATCTCTCGTGAGCGTGTCTGCAGGGCTGGGTGGGTTACTTTTAAAATGTATTTCACTACAGATTACAAAATACATGCTTTAAAAAGTCATTTGTAACGTATTTCGTTACATTACTCAAGTTTAGTAACTTAATCTAAATATTTTAGAATACTTTGGAATACTAATAAGTGTGGAACAAACACAAAAAAGGTCATTGCAAGTTTTTATCTCACAATTCTGACTTTTTCCCTCAGAATTGTGTGATATAAAGTTGCAATTGTGAGTTATAAAGTCAGAATTATGAGATATAAACTGACAATATTGAGAAAAGTCAGAATTATGAGATATAAACTCACAATATTGAGAAAAGTCAGAATTATGAGATATAAACTCACAATATTGAGAAAAGTCAGAATTATGAGATATAAACTCACAATTTCGAGAAAAGACAGAATTATGACATTTAACTCACATACTAAATTCACAATTGCAAGAAAAAAATTAGTATTGCAATATCAATTCTGAGAAAAAGAAGTCAGAATTGTGAAACACAAACTCACAATTGTGAGGTAAAAAACAAATAGTGAGAAAAAGTCACAGTGACGAGTGAATTATAAAATGACTCACAAAACATGAAAACAGTGGAAAACATGAATCTTAACTCTTTTTCAGACGGTCAGAGTCAGAGAATCACCAATCGCTGTTTAAATGACATTAAAACTCAAAGTAATCACTTTGGTAATCTAAAACACTTTTCAGATGTAACTGTAATCTGATTACCACCCATTTAAAATGTAACTGTAATGAAATACAGTCACTCAAATTTTGTATTTTAAATACGTCACTAAGTTACTTGTGTTTCGTTACTCCCCAACCCTGTGTGTCTGTGTTTGTTTCGCACGTATCTGAGCGTTAATGAAGAGTGTTTCCACGTTTGTTCAAGCCGATGTAGATGCTCACCGATGTCTGCGCGGAGCTGATGTCGTGATTTAACATCATCCAGGTTTACAGTATGAGCCCGAATGACGGCGTTTATCTGATCGATGCGGCATGATCGAGTGTTACAGACAACAGCAGCGCTGGGCTCGTTAGCAAACGGCAGCGTTTAATTGACATTGATTATCAATAACGAAGAGCTTAATCTCTTGACAGACGTCAGTCGTGACTGTCTGCGTTCACTGAATCACTCCAAATTTGTCAAAAAAAGAGACGCTGGTGTAAATGAAGGCAGTGGTGTTTCTGACGGTCGCTGGAAGCAGTTTGCGTGTCCAACACACACACACACACACACAATGGTGGCAGAGAATCACATCACTGCTGACGTCTGAGCCTCCGTTACAGCCGTTTACCGCGGTACTGACGCCAGGCTCAGGCATCACCTCAGCTTCTTCTGAAAGGCTTTATTCATCTGACGACACGCGCAGCTTATCTGTAATATGGGTTGCTCTCAGTTATGCTTGTGTTTTCTTTATGAGCGTAAGCGGTGTGATTATACTGTGTTTGTTTTATGACGCATGGCATTTATATTCACTGCTTTTGCTTTTTCAGATTTTTGTGGCAAACGCTCTTCCTCTCACAGCCAGATTTCTGCATTCTTTTCTGCTTAACATATTAACACGCTCATGAATATTCATTCAGGCTCCTCCCCCGCCCTCGTGTGTGAAGGGTCAGATGTGCTGTGAACGACGGCCGGCACGCATTCACCCCAAAATTAAAAAACTAACGCATATTTTGGTTAAAGAAAATGAAGCCTTTTTATGCAATGCAAAGATTAATTTTTTCCCCCACATTCTCAGTACTGTAATGCAAAAAATGACATTATTTTAACGTGAAAATATATTTGTTACAGCCTTCATTTTCTTTATCCAAAAACGTTTGATTTTGTGGTGAAATGTGTTTTCATGATTTTTGGTTTTGGATGAAGATGTCATGATGATCTGTGAGGTTGAGCTGGTGTCTTCACAGCGCATTAGAGTCCGTGTGTGTGTGTGTGTGTGTGTGTTTGTGTGTGTGTTCACCCCCCCTCCACCATCTGCTGCCATTGTGATTCCACAGGACCTTCATCCTCCCAATGGATCGTTCCAAGGCTGAAGCTCTAATGTAGCCACAGCGTTTGACTAACCTTAATCTACTGTGTCTCACCCTCCCGCTCAACCAATAGAGGCGTCTCTCTCTCTCTCTCTCTCTCTCTCTGCACCCCCTCTATTTCCTCTCTGTAAACCTGTGGCTCTCGCTCGCTCCATCTTCCTCTGTGGGTTTAATTTATAGGTCAATTACAGACACACACACACACACACACACAGCGAGCGTGTCTCTGAGTTTCTATTCCTGCACGTACAGTCAGTTACACACAACATTGGCTCAGTGTTGATATGATGTCAGCGGGTGGCCGAACGAGCGGGCGTGGCTCGCAGCACACACACACTGAAGAAAAGACACAGAAACACGAGGACGAGCTGATCAGATTCAATGAAACGTGTGTGTATGCATGAATATATGTGTGTGTGTGTATGTATTCTATATATGTGTGAATATATATACAAATATATATATTTATATATACATTTATATACATGTGTGAATGTGTATTATATATGCATCTATGCATTTATATACGTGTGTGTGTATGTATGTATATTATATAGACATATATAAATGTGTGTGTGTGTTTGTATATTTTATATATATATGCATTATATATACATGTATGTGTGTAAGTATTATATAGACATCTATATATTTATATATATATATATGTATCTATGTATATTATATAGACATACATATATATATGTGTGTATGTGTATTATATATGCATCTATGCATTTATATACATGTGTGTATGTATGTATATTATATAGACATATATATATAAATGTGTGTGTAAGTATGTATATTATAGATATCTATGTATTTATATACATATATGTATATTATATGTACATATATATGTGTGTGTGTTTGTTTGTGTGTGTGTGAATGTACATATATATGTGTGTGTATGTATATGCATGTATACACGTGTATGAACACGTCAACATATAGAGAATATAGCGGCGGCCGTGGATGAGACACAGATGTAATTCCTCTATACACTGACCTCAATCTGCAGACAAAGCCTTTTAAAACGCCCGTGGCCTGATCCACACACTTAATCAGCTGTTTACCGCAGTAAAACACTGTTTACTCTCGTACTGGAGCTCATTTACACCGTCACTCGTGTGTTATGAGTGTGTTCTGACGCTGTTGTGAAGGTTAGTGAGTAAAACAGGTACACTAGCCATCAATGTGTGCGTTATTCCACATTACAGATTATGACTAGCTGTTCAACTCACTGCAGCCGATCCTCGGGACGTTTGCCTCCGGTTACTAGAGAAATATTTAATTACATAATGATATTTGCAGACGCCACATTGAGTTCGTCTCAGGCTTTAAATCATCAAATCTAGAGGGTTAAACTGTGAGAGCTAATGAACGCTGGGATGTTTAACATGAGATCATGCCGTATGAGTGCCGTGGATGAAGACACATTTAATGAGTTATTACAGCTTCTCGTCTCAGTTCAGCTCAGACCCGCGTTAGATGTTTTAATGCTCGTGGATTAGACACACGTGATGAAATGAACAGCGTAAAAAAACCCAAAAAAAGCTCTGTCTTGTTTTCCAGCACAAATATCTCTCATTCTTAAATCAAGATACAGTTACTGGAGATATTAAGTCTGAATAATTTATAAAAATGTTTGTGCTTAAAACAAGAACGAATATGGAGTCTGAAAATTTGAATTAAGATCACAAACATCAGCGTGTGGATTTACACATATTTACCTGATTGACAGGTTTAATTGTTTCTTCTTTAATCATTCATTCAGTGATATTCAAGTCTCGTGACTTTTGAAACACATCTTCACAGATGACAGCAGCAGGTTGTGTGTGTGTGTGTGTGTGTGTGTGTGTGTGTGTGTGAATATTCACACGTCTCAGTCTCACGCAGGAATCTTCTTATTTACATGCGCGCGACTGCAGGATTGTGTCGGTGAAGTCGGATGCGGTGAAGCTCCAACACATCTAATTGTCAGGAGTGACGTCTCATGAAAGTCAAATGTGTGTGTGAGATTTGTTCCGCGGGCGATTCGCCTCTGAGCAACCGTGAGGAAAAGAGCCATTAAAAACAGGCCGGGTTGGAATTTGAATGGATTTTGATTCTATTTTAATAATATTTTGACACTTGCACCACACTTATGAATGACTATTACATGCAAAATATCACAGCACGTGTCATTTATTGTAAAGTAAGACGCACAATGAAATCATGCAACAGAGCGGCTTAAAATGACCAAACAGATGAAGAGTTGAGAATGAATCCTGTGATTCAGCTGTTAAAACACAACCAACGTCTGTCAGATGGTTTGTTTATGTTTGATATTTTCTTTGATAATTTGCTTTGATATTTTCTCTAATACTCAAGGTTGTTTCTACCACTAAATAAAAAAATAAGAAAAGGTAATTGCAACTTTTTATCTCACAATTCTTTTTGCACGTAATTGCAAGTTATAATTGCGAGATATAAAGTCAAAATTGCGAGATATAAAGTTTAAGTCAGAATTGCGAGATATAAAGTCAGAATTGTGAGATATAAAGTCAGAATTGTGAGATATAAAGTCAGAATTGTGAGATATAAAGTTAGAATTGTGAGATATAAAGTCAGAATTGAGTTATAAAGTCAGAATTGTGAGATATAAAGTCAGAATTGCGAGATATAAAGTCAGAATTGTGAGATATAAAGTCAGAATTGCGAGATATAAAGTCAGAATTGCGAGATATAAAGTCGGAATTGCGAGATATAAAGTCAGAATTGAGAGATATAAAGTCTGAATTGCGAGATATAAAGTCAGAATTGCGAGATATAAAGTCAGAATTGTGAGATATAAAGTCAGAATTGCGAGATATAAAGTCAGAATTGCGAGATATAAAGTCAGAATTGCGAGTTATAAAGTCAGAATTGCGAGTTATAAAGTCAGAATTGAGATATAAAGTCAGAATTGAGATATAAAGTCAGAATTGTGAGATATAAAGTCAGAATTGCGAGTTATAAAGTCAGAATTGCGAGTTATAAAGTCAGAATTGCGAGATATAAAGTCAGAATTGAGATATAAAGTCAGAATTGCGAGATATAAAGTCAGAATTGTGAGATATAAAGTCAGAATTGTGAGATATAAAGTCAGAATTGCGAGATATAAAGTCAGAATTGTGAGATAAAGTCAGAATTGTGAGTTATAAAGTCAGAATTGCGAGATATAAAGTCAGAATTGTGAGATATAAAGTCAGAATTGTGAGATATAAAGTCAGAATTGCGAGATATAAAGTCAGAATTGCGAGATATAAAGTCAGAATTGCGAGATATAAAGTCAGAATTGAGATATAAAGTCAGAATTGCGAGATATAAAGTCAGAATTGTGAGATATAAAGTCAGAATTGTGAGATATAAAGTCAGAATTGCGAGATATAAAGTCAGAATTGTGAGATAAAGTCAGAATTGTGAGTTATAAAGTCAGAATTGCGAGATATAAAGTCAGAATTGTGAGATATAAAGTCAGAATTGTGAGATATAAAGTCAGAATTGCGAGATATAAAGTCAGAATTGAGATATAAAGTCAGAATTGTGAGATATAAAGTCAGAATTGTGAGTTATAAAGTCAGAATTGCGAGATATAAAGTCTGAATTGTGAGATATAAAGTCAGAATTGTGAGATATAAAGTCAGAATTGCGAGATATAAAGTCAGAATTGTGAGATATAAAGTCAGAATTGCGAGATATAAAGTTGTAATTACCTTTTTTTTATTTCATGGCAGAAACAAGCTTCTATAGCTTCTGGCAGTTTTCAGGGGTGCGTGAAGCATTTTATAAAATAGAATTTATGGTATAAAAATATATTAGCGCTGTCCAAAGATTCCACTGATTAAAAACATGAATCTGTCAAACGGTGAGCGTGGCTCTGAACGTTTGTGAATGAATAAAGACTCCAGACAGGCACATTTCCGCTCTTTATCACACCGGTTTCTATTTTAATCCCTTCAAACAATATCAAAGTAAATCCAGTACATGAACAGAGTCTCTATTTCTCAAAAGAATCTGCCTGAGCTTGTTGTTCATCCACAATATTGCGTTGTTTTCCATGGGGTCGTTGTAATAAATGTCATCTTAATATTTATGATAAATCCTGCATCGGTTTACAGGAATATGTTTGGTTCTGGCTGACAGAGACTGTTGATCTGATGCAGTGATATTCAGACATTTTCAAGTGCCCAAATGCAGTGTGCGTCAACCCTGAGGAACTCTCCGTATCTTTACGGCTCTTTGAAGTGGAGAAACAGCACTTGAAGTTCAGAAAGATCTTCAAAGGTTTGCTGAGAGCCGCTGATCTCCTCATCCTCACAGACAGAGCTTTAACCTTCAGGAGATCTAGACGAGTCTTCGTCTGTGCTGGATCTCCACGGCACAGAAATGATGTTCTTCCTCAGTGTTTCTGGCTTGTTTTCCAGTATAAACATCTAAACATTCTTAAATCAAGACTGGAGAAGAAAAATGACTGAAGATATCAAGTCTGAAACAAAATTAAGTGAGTTTGTGTTTAAAACATGAACAATAATCAGGGGTCAGAAAACAACTTTGCTTCTCCAGTAAATGTATCTTGGTTGAAGAATGCTTAGACGAGTTCAGTTCAGCTGATCATGTCACATCTTTAATAAACTGCGGTTACGTTAACAGCTCTGTATACTCTATATATCAGTTCTTGTCATGAAGGAAGACTCACTTTCCAACATGAAAACGAATCCGTTTGAGCCGCGTCATTTCTCAGGGGAATCGTACAGTAGACGCATGAAAGAGACGCTTTAAAACATCAAACAGACTGTGAGGAAGAGGCTCTCCTGAGACGAACAATGAGAGTGAAGTTAAAAAGAAAGAAGCGCCCCTCAGATCTTCCCTTTAGCAGAGAGAAACCAGATGTGTGACGGCATTTTGTCATCTTAGAGAGAGAGACTCCTTCAGAAAGCCCAGATAAGAGGAGTATGAAGCCAAGGCCATCAGAGTTACAAACGAATATTCACAAAGTCCATTAAGCACAACACACATGAGTTATAAAGTTAATGTGTCTGTACTCCCCACAGAATACGGATGGATGGCTGTAACACAGTTTTATGTGTTTGTAACAATTGTAAAACATTGAGTTTATTCGCCTCTGTGGAAAGGCTTCCTGTGTGGATTTTAAATGCTTGATCTGCTGAGAATTTTTTGGCATGGAGTGTTTGGATGGGAATGTTTGATGTAGGATTATTCATCAGCAGTAGAATAAATTAGATTAAGATATCTGCCCTAACCATATTTACCATTTCAGAGCTCTCAGTGAAAATGATCTGGTGTTTAAATAAATGCTCCTAAAGGGAAACGCAGAGCCGTTCACATCTGGTATTAAAATGCGTTTTGGTCGATCGGATCACGAGTGGAAACACATTACCGTTTACACTTGCTGTTTTGATCTGTCTCTTTTGTCCACTTTCAACCACCTGATTTCATTGAGGCTTTTTCAGATTTTTCGATCTAATGGACGAAACGTAATTTATATATGAACGCGACCCGGAGACAATGGAAAAACACACGGAGAGCATCATCGTTCGCTTCTGCTCGAATGCGTTGAGTGTGTTTGAAATCAGGAATGGTGAGAGAACTTGTGCTTGGTATGTTTTTCATCTTCAAGGTCTTCAGTTGACAAAGTTTAAATCCCGTCTGCCTAGCACTCTTCCTATAATGTTTGCACATTAGGTCAGCAGCAGGCTTGCCAGGTTTTCACAACAAAACCTGCCCAATTGCTGCTCAAAACTAGTCCAAAACTTGCCCAATTGCTACTCAAAACTAGTCCAAAACTTGCCCAATTGCTACTCAAAACTAGTCCAAAACTTGCCCAATTGCTACTCAAAACTAGTCCAAAACTTGCCCAATTGCTACTCAAAACTAGTCCAAAACTTGCCCAATTGCTACTCAAAACTAGTCCAAAACTTGCCCAATTGCTACTCAAAACTAGTCCAAAACTTGCCCAATTGCTACTCAAAACTAGTCCAAAACTTGCCCAATTGCATTTCAAGGGGGTTCCCCCAGTTAAAAATCACGTTCAAGGGGATAAATGTCATATTATTTCAGGTCGCTTCAACCCACGGACATGAAAAACAACCCGCGGTCAGAGTGTCAGAGTAGCCCAATTCCAAGGGAAAACCTTGGACTTGGTAACACTGGTAAGTAGGCAGAGAGTTGGCGGTCTTTAGCGGCTGTTCAAACACGTACACTACGAAAGCAATCCAGCTGAATGCGTTTTCAACTACCTCTGGAAGTGGTCGAAAGTGGACAAGCTCAAAACGTTTTACACTTGTATTTAGCGTCGCCCACTTGTGATCCAATCGACCAAAACGCATCTTAATACCAGGTGGAAACAGGACCGCTGTCTTCCTTAGAGATCAAGACATCAGGTTTAACTGTGTCTATACAGCAGATTCATCCAACAGTCCTCAAATCTCCAAGGTGTGGTCACATTAACAACATTTCAGCAACATTTTTACATGGAAATGTTGGAGTCAGTAGGCTTGTGGGCAGTTCGGATTACCCGAGTTCGAGTCTTCAACCTTTCCCAATCCTGCCCACCTCTCTCTCCCACTTCACTTCCTTTGTACAAAACCTGGGCTGCGTTACCCAAAAACATCGTAAGTTGATCATAGGAACCATTAGTGGCTTAGGCTTACGATGCTTTTGAGAAATGTAGCCCTGGTCCATTATCAATGGGGTAGATCTCACACAGAAGTCACTTTCAAACCAATCAGCTTTCTGTTGGTCAGCACACCAAATCTCCATGACCAACTTGAACGTGAGTGAAACACGTGTGGAGAACTTCTCCATCCTGATGTGAAACTCCTGCGCTTTCCTATTAGAATGACTGCTACTACATTACGATGAGCAATGGTAAATGTGACCACACCTTAAGTTAGGATAGAAGTCCATTAACGTTCTAGACACGCAGTTGAACTTGGAAATTGGATTATGTTTATACCCTAACGTGTGAAACTCTCTTTGCAGGGGTGATCCGCGAAACGTACCACAGAGACCGTGATCAGATGGTTCCTGTGACGCTCCTGGCCATCGCCGTCATCCTCGCCTTCGTCATGGGCGCCATCTTCTCTGGCATCATCGTCTACTGCGTGTGTGACCACCACCGCCGGCGTGACTTTGAGCTGCCCGGCCGCAAAGAAAAGGACTCTGTTCAATCCAGACGAGGCTCCATGAATAGCGTCACCAAGCTGACGGGGCTGTTCGAGACGCAAGCCAAGGATGGCCGGTCGGAAGCCATTCTTACCCCGCTCATGCACAACGGCCGTCTATCCAACGGGAAGATGTTGATTAAAGCTGACCAGCACCCGGATCTGACCGCCCTACCCACGCCTGAGTCCACGCCCATGCAGCCACGGCGCAAGCCCAGCCGTGGCAGCCGCGAGTGGGAGCGCAACCAGAACCTGATCAACGCCTGCACCAAAGACTTGTCCTCCATGGGCTCTCCAGTCATCCCGACGGACCTGCCGCTTCGGGCATCACCGGGCCACATCCCCAGCGTGGTGGTGCTGCCTTTGCCCCAACATCAGCAAGCCTACCAGCACGAGTACGTGGAGCAGCCCCACCGCGGCGGAGACCTCGTGGACGACCAGGCCGCCACGCTGGAGTACAAGTCCCTCAAAAGTCCATGTCATAGTCTGGGCCTGGCGGACGGCGAGGGAGCGCCGCCGCGTGTCCCCCAGAGAGAGGCGTCTCTGAGCGCAGTGGTCCCACCGGCCGTCCCGCAGATGGGCAAGAGGCTGGACGTGCATTCGTCCATGTACGGCCGTGGCTATCCCATGAGCTCGGGCCTCAAGAAACAACACAACACCAATTCGTCCAACTCATCCCACATGTCCAGGAACCACAGCTTCCGCGTGGAGACGCCGCCACCCGCCCCGCAGCGGGTGGACTCCATGCACGTGACCTCTCCGCCGCCGGTCCTCGGACTGTCGCGTCACCCCAGCCTGAGCTCGTACGGCTCTCTCGTAAGGCAGCTCAAGCCCGACGTCCCTCCCAAACCGTCACTGGTGTCCCTTTCCACGAAAGTCAAATCTGGCGACCCCTGCACATAATCGATGCGGAATAAAAGACAGGGAACATTAAAGTGCGTCTGCTTTGTACAGCTGTGTACAGGAAATGCAACTCACTTTTTCCTTTCTTTTGTTTTTGGGTTTTGTATATTTTTTAATACGTACATGTCGAGCTCAGGCCGATGAGTCGCCGTTCCAAGAGGGCGAACATCTGCTCCCGAAAGGAGGAACTCTCGAAGATTTCGCCGTGTTGCAGCTGATGTTTGATTTCTGCCAAAAGCACATCGGAGACAGGCGGAATTGAAGCTACGAGACGCCCCGGTTATCAAGCACTTGAACGAGTCCAGACTGGAGTTTACAAAGGAAAACTGTGAAAACCGCCGCCTGTCTCAGTGTTACTGTTACTGGACAAAGCAATCGAGTTCTGCCTTCGTGCGAGAGTTCAAAACGTCTACTGAAACTGACTAAATAACACGTGACTGTTAATACTAACAGCAGGTCGTATTTATTTTTTAATAAAGTGCTTTTGCAGAAAGAGCATCTCTTTTAGGCTCAAATGAGACGCGAATGATCTTTTTAATTTGAATTAATCAAGTGTGAAGTTATTTAAAGTCATTAAACTGGAGCCAGTACTTCTGTCCACTAACTCTTTGGACGTTGCTAAGCAAACTCGGAGACCACGGAAGCCTCCGTAGGGAAGGAATATTTCTCGAGCCGTGCCAGAGGGGCTTGTGGGTAAGAGCTTACAGCCCGCAGACAGGAACTCCTGAATCTCACCTCTTCATCTCCATTCATCACCTGCTGAAAGCTGCCGGTCCATCACCGAGTGCCATTCTCACCCGCGTCCGCCTGACGCGAAGCGAAGTAAAGGATGAGCCGCACTTAAGACTCGCTATGCTTTCAAACGTATGGTTTTCTCGTCCTATCCACACACACGTGGGCCTTTCGTTGAATCATTTCATTTGCAAACAAGCCTGTTTTTCTCCTTCCACCTGTAAATTTGTGCCTTACACCCCTGAGTAGTGAAGCGTTCGTTAGCTGTTAACTGTCGTAGTTCTTATGATGACGTTTGTTTCCCTCATTTGATTAAAAAAAGAAAGAAAAAACAACGTAATTGAAGAATGTAGGTGTTGTTGTTGTCGACTCTGGTCCCTTTTCTAACCACAAATGACTTTGTGCTTGATTTCTGATCGTGCCAATGAAACGTTGGAGTCGGCCCTCTTCTCGTGCTGGAAGAATGTTGTCGTTTGCTTTGATTTTGTTTCGTTTGTCCTTTTTTTTATTACTTTTCACCAAGTCACGATGATGTTTTTACACTGTTTGTAGATGAATTGATGTGTATCTGTGGATCTGGCTGCTTCGAGGCAATAAGAGAAGAACACATGAACGAATCAGATATGATGTTTCTCCCAAACACACACGAGCTTTCTAATGTATATGATCAAACACAGTTTTTAGGCAGTGAATACAGGCTGGCTCCTGTGTAGATATGCACTCCAATAATATTAGGAAACAGATTAATGTTTTCAATGTTTGTGACAGATTCCGATTAATATAATTTTCTAGCTCTATCGTTGTGATGTAATATGAGGGATTGTTATTTAACTATTTTGACACACGTTTTATGGAACTTGGCGTCCAGGAATCTCTAGTTTGGCTTTGTAGATGTTGAATTCACTCGTCGTCCGTGGCCACGTCCGAGACTCCGAATCTGTGCCGTCTGAATATCCTTGCTCCGGCCATAGCGGATCACGGAGATCACGGAGATCACGGAGCCGCGGACGGAGATTCCCGTGCTGGTGCCTTTCGTCCGTCACCCTCCAGACGCCACTGGACTTTGGAAGTGGAGTTTGTACTCTTGTATGCTATGGTTTCGTCACCGGCCCTCTCCCACATCTGATTCACAGCTAAATGTATGTTGTAAAGAAATTCTCTTTAATAAATGGAAAAAGTAATAAAAACATTTCAGATTCTTGTCACAGAGCTTGTGTTGTTTGTCAGAGTCTTTTCCAACAGCGTTTTGCTTACGTTCCCGTTACTAGTGTTCTTCAAAACAACGTTTTTTTTCTTAGTTATCCAAGAACGTTCCATTTTTATCATTCTTCAACAATGTTAGAACTTTCTATAACTAGTGACATAGTTTCATGGTGTTAACATCGAGTCCAGGTAACTTAATTCCCGGAAGAACATCAATCCGTCCTGAGAATGTTCCCTGTTCGCTGATCTCATCAGATGGAGCGATCGCTGAAACGTGAGACTCGCTGCTTCACACTACGATGAGCGCTTTTACCAGGTGTCGTCACATGAGGGTTTGGCACCTCCGCAGCAGAGCCTCGATTGTTCGACATCTCTGACCGTGAATAAACACGGTGATAAGCATCGCTCTGGAGCCCCGCGCGGCCGTCTGCACGTCGACGATGACAGATTAAATGTTTCTGGGGCATTAAAGGTCTCAGGTGTCCTGTTGCTTTGTCTCAACATGCCCTCATCTTCATTGCTGGTGATATATGTATAACGGTATCTTGGTTATTAACTACCTGCTTTGTGTTCTGACCTCCAGAAAGTCCCTTTGAGACGAGTCATTTCACTCGGCGGCCATCTTAGAAACTCCAAGTGCAGATCCAATCTCTCGGGGAATGGGGAAACGCCAAATTATCCAAAGTTGTTTCTGTGATTGAGTTGAGCGTCAGTCAGGGCTGGGTGGGTTACTTTTAAAATGTATTTCACTACAGTTACAAAATACATGCTTTAAAAAGTCATTTGTAACGTATTTCGTTACATTACTCAAGTTTAGTAACTTAATCTAAATACTTTAGAATACTTTGGAATACTAATAAGTGTGGAACAAACACAAAAAAGGTCATTGCAAGTTTTTATCTCACAATTCTGACTTTTTCCCTCAGAATTGTGTGATATAAAGTTGCAATTGCGAGTTATAAAGTCAGAATTATGAGATATAAACTCACAATATTGAGAAAAGTCAGAATTATGAGATATAAACTCACAATATTGAGAAAAGTCAGAATTATGAGATATAAACTCACACACTAAATTCACAATTGCAAGAAAAAAAGTCAGTATTGCAAGTTTATATCTCCCAATTCTGACTTTATAACTTGCAATTGTAAGTTTAAATCTCGCAATTCTGAGAAAAAGAAGTCAGAATTGTGAAGCACAAACTCACAATTGTGAGGGAAAAAAAAACAAATAGTGAGAAAAAGTTGCAGTGACGAGTGAATTATAAAATGACTCACAAAACATGAAAACAGTGGAAAACATGAATCTTAACTCTTTTTCAGACGGTCAGAGTCAGAGAATCACCAATCGCTGTTTAAATGACATTAAAACTCAAAGTAATCACTTTGGTAATCTAAAACACTTTTCAGATGTAACTGTAATCTGATTACCACCCATTTAAAATGAAACTGTGATGAAATACAGTGACTCAAAGTTTGTATTTTAAATACGTAACTAAGTTACTTGTGTTTCGTTACTCCCCAACCCTGCGTCAGCATGTCCAGTCCTAAGTGCGCGTCTCTACATTGATGTCATTTTCCCGCCGGAACACCTCAGCTGGACTGAGTGGCAAAAGAAGCTGCTGCAAGAGTGGATTTAATAGGGGAAACTACAAAAATGCGAGTAAAACAAACGATTACACTAAAGTTTGGGCTCAAAAGTGTTCCAACATGAAAACTTGTATCGTTTTTGTCAGTGTTTATTTAAAAACACCCACTTATGCAGAATGTAAGATGGTAAATTATTTATTTGATGAGTTGATGAGTATGATTTTTTCCTCAAAATTCATATTGACACAAAATGATAACTGCTAATTCACGTTTTGATGGAGTCCAATTGTTTCAGAGATCCTTTTAGTTCTCTTTTAGCTTTCGTCAAAAATATAAATCTATTTGTACAGTCAATCCCGTTTTGGATGTGTTTTCTGAGTTTTTTGCCACTCAGTGGGGTAACCACAGTCATAACGGTCACGCGTAAAGCCTCTATAAGAAGCGCGTCTGACTGTTTAGGTTGCGGCGGTGATGCAATAACTTTACCAGTCGCTGATAGGCTCTTATTTAGGAGGCGGGTCTTATTCCGGCATTTTGCATTGCACTTTCTCCCATTCATAATAATACGACTGTACCATATTTCTACAGAAATTGTCAGAGTTGTAAGAGTCTTGAAAACAATCTGTCTTTTTCCACAAATTTTGTATGTAAATTGTATAATAGGTGTACATTTTTAGTAATTGTACAGTTAATTCTCATATTGTTTTGGAATATTTTTCCTCTCCCCAAACTTGTCACTACCGAAACACACTAATAAATGATTTAATAAGAAAGATTACATTGAGATATTAAGATTTTGTTTACATCTACATTGTAAATATATTTTTTAAGTATTAATTATAAATTATTATTTGCTATTTTCTAAAAAGGTTTTCACAGGTAAATAACAATTACAATTTTAACAATATTTCAAGTGTAATTTGTTGCATTTTGAATCCAATCTTTCTTTGTAAAAGGCATAAAGTTTTTCAAACTGATTTCAAAGTGAAGTTTCATTAGTTTGAATAAACATTGAATCAAACACTATAATAACATCTTAGGTAATTCAATATACTTTATTTTTGACAAAACATCCATGTTTCGGTATTGACCGCATCACATGACAGGATTTTATCTGACATACTAAAACATATTAAAATACTAATGATTTGCATAACTGTACTCAAAAAATGTAAAATCAGTCTCAGCCAATGGACTGTTTCGGTAGTGACATCAAACATAAAGTTTCTTGATTTAAAAATATATTTTTTAACGTTACTTTAAAAAAATAAATAAATAAATAAATTATATATATATATATATTTTTTTTTTTTTTTTTTTTTAAACAGCAATGGAAAAAATTGTACAAAATTTTTCAATATAATTTTCACAAGTTAAAATTAGGGGTCAGGGTTCGGGACAGCAACCTCCCAATTGAAAGTACACAATAAATGACAATTTTATATATATTAAGCTCACTGGTATTTTAAATATTACTGTGGGATTGAATGGATAATAAAAGGATTTTACTAAACATCTAAAAATTGAATCCTTAAATGCTTTTTAAATGTGTTTTTTTGGTTGTGGGACCAATTCTGTAGAACGGCCCATATAAAGTCTTTGCGATGGTCCCGTCATGAGCAAACGCCACTGATTCACAGCCTGTAATCGGGAAACAGGCTTAGAGCTGTAATCCATCTGATATCTGCTAATGACCATCACCATGTGCCATTTCTGCTGCGGTCAGACTCAATTCACTCGTGTGCGACAGAGAATCATTAAAGCAGACGATTAATTGATGTCAGCCGCCAGCGAACGAGCCGATGACTAAAGCTCGAGACCACACAGACATTAATTTAGCTTTTGACCCTACAAACACTACATTATGTGAGTTTATAATGTCAAAGAAGTCTCATGGGATGATGCAGTGCCTTATAATAAATCACATTCATAACCCGTCAGATTTCTCTCTCAGGATGTGTCTTGTCCAAACCCTGTTCATATATTTAGTGCGATAAAAGTCACATTTTAGATGCATGTTCCAGATTGTAAACGAGACGCTATGAAACTGAGATATGTTCGGCCTGTGTCTGAAACTGAAACAAACAATAACACTGAAAATGCTGGGTTAACAATAACCCAAGTTGGGTTAAATGTTTTATTTAACTCAACTATTGTTTAAAAATTACTGTATTACTTGCGTTATAAAATGTTAAAACGTTAAAAAATTACTTGCTCACTTTAAATGAACCCAAAGTATGTTGGAAATTAAAATTTATTAATTTATTAATAAGTTTAAGGAATAATAACAAACGTTTATTAAATTGCTTATTAATAAATGTTCACATTTTGATTATTATTGTTGCCTCTAGTAATTATGAGTCTGATTTTTAATTTCCAACCTGTTTTGGGTTCATTTTAAGCCAGACATATAGTCATTTTAATCAATAAAACTACCCAGCAAACATTTAACCCAACTGCTGAATTTGTCCAAATTTAACCCAACTTGGGTTGTTTTTAACCCAGAATTTGGTGGGTTTGTCCAAATTTAACCCAACTTGGGTTGTTTGTCCAAATTTAACCCAACTTGGGTTGTTTTTAACCCAGCATTTGGTGGGTTTGTCCAAATTTAACCCAACTTGGGTTGTTTGTGCAAATTTAACCCAACTTGGGTTGTTTGTCCAAATTTAACCCAACTTGGGTTGTTTTTAACCCAGCATTTGGCGGGTTTGTCCAAATTTAAACCAAGTTGGGTTGTTTTTAACCCAGCATTTGGTGGGTTTGTCCAAATTTAACCCAACTTGGGTTGTTTGTCCAAATTTAACCCAACTTGGGTTGTTTTTAACCCAGCAATTGGTGGGTTTGTCCAAATTTAACCCAACTTGGGTTGTTTGTCCAAATTTAACCCAACTTGGGTTGTTTGTCCAAATTTAACCCAACTTGGGTTGTTTTTAACCCAGCATTTGGCGGGTTTGTCCATATTTAACCCAACTTGGGTTGTTTTTAACCCAGCATTTGGCGGGTTTGTCCATATTTAACCCAACTTGGGTTGTTTTTAACCCAGCATTTGGCGGGTTTGTCCATATTTATCCCAACTTGGGTTGTTTTTAATCCAGCATTTGGCGGGTTTGTCCATATTTATCCCAACTTGGGTTGTTTTTAACCCAACAATTCAGTAGATCTGCTCAGAAAGACGGTCTGTACATGTACAAGTGAGAACACACATCTGAAACATGGTGTTTTACAGACTAGCGTTTCATCATGTGATATTCTCACAGCCGCGAGACCTCCGGCGTGGAGTAAATCCCTGGGCCGCGGCGATGGAGGGATGTAAGCCACGGCGCTCGGGGATAAAGAGGCGGCTGAACGCGGCTGGCACCAGGATCACAACTAGATGCTCTACTTTGCCTCGGCTTGTAAAACTCTCGGGCATAAAGAGCGTGAGTTTGCTGAAGTGATACGAGCCGCTGAAATCCCTCCAACCACAACAAAGAGGGCCTGTGCTGACGCGTCTGTGCGCCTCGAGATGCTTCAGATGTTTGTGGAGCTCAAAGTCACGTTCACACAATCATGTCTCCGACTGAAGCAGCAGCAGAAAGAGACTTCTCTCTGTCGTTGGAGTGTTTTCTGTGTCTGAAGGTCGTTGATCCTGAAGGAAGCTTCCCTTGAGACCCCGGAATGCCCGACATGAGACACTTCTGTTCTACATCCCTTCTGCCACTCGTGTTGCCATAAACCATCAATCCTCAAACAGCCAAAACTCCTTAAGATAGATATATTCTGGAAGAGAGTTTACATTGAATTTAAAGTGGACCAATTATGCCTCTTTTCACAAGATGTGATCTCAGTCTCTGGTGTCTCCAGTGAAGTTTCAGCTCAAAATCCCCACAGATCATTTATTATCGCTTGTCAAATTCGCCTCTATTTGGGTGTGAGCAGAAACACGCCGTTTTGTGTGCGTCCCTTTAAATGCAAATGAGCTGCTCCAGAAGAGGGCGGAGCTTTAACAGCTCCACAACAACAAAGCTGGAGAATCTCACGCAGACAAAATGAGGAAAGTGTTCAAACCTATGAAGAGACTCAGGAAGAAGTTCAACTTTTAGACGTTTCTGAACGGTTAGTGGATAAATTGATGTAGTTGCTGTGGAGTTGATCAACTCATCACTAGCATGTGTCGTCACGTTCTTCTTTTTTCCTTGAATCGACCCTCGTTTGTGAAGCAGTCCGGCGTAAAATGACGACATCAACAACACTCGACTACAACAACTCTAAAGCAGCACAACATGGCCCCGCCCCCTTTGTTGAGTGTTCTCAGGGGCGGGGTTTATGTAAATTTTAGGGTTTGTGATGTCACTAACCTGGGAAGAAGTTCATTGTAGTCCCTAAACGTTGAACTTTGAGCGTCGTAACTTTGCAGATTTTTGTTACACACTAACTAAAGCTAAAAAAGTGAAATTATAATCAATGACCCCTTTCATAAACTAACACATTTTCACATACTGAAGAACGATTTTCGCTCAGAAATTGCTAGTAAATTCCATTAAGAATTAGACACATTGAATTAAATGTAAAACTTTGAAGTAGTATTTTCTTGCAGAACATATTCCACTCGTCTTCACACTCTGATGTGAGGATCTTCTGTCCCTCGAGAGCGTTCGACTCTCATGGCGTTCCACTCCTCTGACTGAGCAGAATCATATTCTGTGTGTGTTTGTGTGAGGAGATCCGCAGGGATCAGCTGCGCCGGAGGAAGAAGATGAGCTGAAGGTCAGATGGACCGCGTGACCGTCCAGGTCTCGAGCCGCAGATGGATTTTCTGTCTCCCGGGGAATTATTTTCAGCATTGAATCACGTTAATAGCGGCACTTCAGAATGAGCGATACCGTCATTGAACACGAGAGGACAGCGCCGTAACGACTTCATGCTTGATTACTGCACGGGCGGAGGTTAATTAACACACTTACACTCCTAATCAAAATCACAGTATTATATATATTACTCTTCATATTCTAAAGCATGAATATAGATGTTCATGTAGAGCTCCGGCTCTGATTTCAGTGTGGTCCGACCAGAGGTCAGAGGTCAGACGATCATTCATGACACTGAGTGCTGAAGATCCCTGGAGAGGGAAATGAGTGGCAGGCCAGTGGCAGGAAGTGATGTCATTGGCTGGTGTTGTGTATGTATGTAGGTTACTAAAGCTTCAGCGGATTGAAACCAGAGCAGCAGCTTCATGCATAATAAACGAACCCCTCCCCCTCTGTCCCAGGTGTCCTACAGCTGTGACACAATTTGCATGTTGCCCCACCCACTTTCATAATCATGCTGACAATGCAGGGAGGAGAAACCACGCACACACACACACACACACTCACACACACACACACTCTAGCAGTGAAAAGCTCCTCAATGCAGTTAAATGAACCTGCAGACCATAATCTTGAGCATTTTTATCCTGTTTTCCAGATAAAATATCTTAAAATGATTAAAACGAAATAAATTTAGTTGAGGAGCCGTGCTGTGTTGCCTTCATGGATTTCGGAGTCACGACTATTAAGAATTTAATTACATAAACACTTAAATTGGACCAACAGATGTCCAAACACGATCATCTGAACAATTTCATATTGAACAATAGAGACGTGAAGGGTGCGTGAGTTCCCAAAATGCATTGCATCATGAATAAATTGCATTGTTATTGTTTTCAATATTGTTCAGTCTCAGTTTGTCATGGTTAGTCTCATCTTTGAGTTTCTGTCAGCGTTCCTGAGGTCTGTGTGTGAGAAGCGTCACCCTTTCATTGTTACAGTCAAAGTTATGACATACTAAGTCATTTCTTGGAAAAACAGTCCGAATTGACTAATTTATTGGATGAAAAGTCGGAATTGACAGTCATTTATTGGATGAAAAGTCGGAATTGACAGTCATTTATTGGATGAAAAGTTGGAATTATTGGATGAAAAGTCGGAATTGACAGTCATTTATTGGATGAAAAGTCGGAATTGACAGTCATTTATTGGATGAAAAGTTGGAATTATTGGATGAAAAGTCGGAATTGACAGTCATTTATTGGATGAAAAGTCGGAATTGACAGTCATTTATTGGATGAAAAGTCGGAATTGACAGTCATTTATTGGATGAAAAGTCGGAATTGACTAATTTATTGGATGAAAAGTTGGAATTATTGGATGAAAAGTCGGAATTGACAGTCATTTATTAGATGTAAAGTCAGAATTGACTAATTTATTGGATGAAAAGTCAGAATTGACTAATTTATTGGATGAAAAGTTGGAATTGACTAATTTATTGGATGAAAAGTCGGAATTGACAGTCATTTATTGGATGAAAAGTTGGAATTGACAGTCATTTATTAGATGTAAAGTCAGAATTGACTAATTTATTGGATGAAAAGTCGGAATTGACAGTCATTTATTGGATGAAAAGTCGGAATTGACTAATTTATTGGATGTAAAGTCAGAATTGACTAATTTATTGGATGAAAAGTCGGAATTGACAGTCATTTATTGGATGAAAAGTCGGAATTGACTAATTTATTGGATGAAAAATTGGAATTATTGGATGAAAAGTCGGAATTGACAGTCATTTATTGGATGAAAAGTCACACCCTTAAAAGAATCCTACTACTAATCGAGAACTTGTTAAACATGAAATCTGTAACTGCGTCAATGAATGTTTTAGCTGAATGAGGGCTTTTGCATTTCGTGAACAAATTCAACCCGGCATAATGTCAAGTTACTGAGAACAATTAAGACAACATCATTCCTCTTTTCCAGCTTATTAAAACACAAGACTCAATAACGTCACGCCGCTCCTCGAGAGCATTGATCTTGTTTTGAGCTGAGAAGCAAAAGCTGATCTGGGTCACTTTATCAGAAGATCCAGACATGATTGAGTGTCGTGTGTCAGTGTTTCACTCCTAATAAACACATCATGTTTGGATGAATCTTAATGAAGGGTTTAAACGAACCGAGAGCCTCCGGAGGAAACGCAGTTCCTCAAACACTGGAGCCGAGCGACACACATGAACAGATGAGCTCTAAACGGATTAAAGGAATAATTCACCCAAAAATGAGGATTCTGTCATTATTTATTCACCCTCATGTCGCTCCAAACCATATGCTGTTATTTACTGTGGGGAACTTCGGAGTGTTTTGAGGTCACTGTGAACGGTTGAGATTTTTCCGTGTGAGTAAATGGAGACAGAATCGACGCGTCTTCGACGGAATTACTCCTCTGAGAGTGTGTGAACGCTGAAGCGAGCTGAAGGCGAACGCAGATCTTTGTGTGAAAGAGGATCCGCGAGGCAGATGGAGAAAATGTGCAGCCATGGGATTTTCCGCATGGATTTCTCTGCGGGTACCTGGATTTGGGAAACAGGATTAGAGGGTGTGTAATTACGGCTGCTGTAGGGTGTGTGTGTGTGAGGGAGAAACACACAGTTCAGCTTTAAAGAATTCATGAATTCTGTCCTAATTTTAGAGTTCTTGGCTGAGTTGAAATATGAAACAGGATCTTCTGCTGGAAATCTCAAAGCAAAACACACCGTTTTAATACAAAGACACGCAGCGCTCTGGTGACTCCTGAAAAACCCTCCGTCATCCACAGAGACATGGAAGCACATTTCCAGCACATTAGAGAAAAAACATTCTGTAAATCATCACATAAAAAGCCAAAATTATGACTGTCATATTTATGAGATGAAAACACACAATTGTGTTTTCACATAATTTCCATTTCATTGGATGAAAAGTCATCATTTGCATCTCATATAAGATAAAAACTCAAAGCTATGACATACAAAGTCGTTTATTGAATGAAGAAAGTCAAAATTGAGTCATTTATTAAATGAAAAGTCGAAATTGACTAATTTATCGAATGAAAAGTCAAAACTGGCGGTCGTTGACGAGATGAAAAGTCGAAATTGACTAATTTATCGAACGAAAAGTCTAAATTGGCAGTCATTGATGAGATGAAAAGTCTAAATTGGCGGTCGTTGACGAGATGAAAAGTCGAAATTGACTAATTTATCGAATGAAAAGTCAAAACTGGCGGTTGCTGACGAGATGAAAAGTCGAAATTGACTAATTTATCGAATGAAAAGTCAAAACTGGCGGTTGCTGACGAGATGAAAAGTCAAAATTGACTAATTTATCGAACGAAAAGTCTAAATTGGCGGTCGTTGACGAGATGAAAAGTCGAAATTGACTAATTTATAGAACGAAAGGTCTAAATTGGCAGTCATTGATGAGATGAAAAGTCAAAATTGACTAATTTATCGAACGAAAAGTCTAAATTGGCAGTCATTGACGAGATGAAAAGTCGAAATTGACTAATTTATCGAATGAAAAGTCGAAATTGATGCATTAAGTCATTGACGGGATGAAATTAAGGGATTTATGGGATTTCATATTTTCGACTTTTTAAACTCAATTATGAGTCAGTATGTCAGAATTTCAATTTAGCATGTCATAATGAACATTTACTCAGATGTGATTTATTCATTTTTTTGTGTGGCTGAATGGGCTTCCATACATCAGTGTTTTAATGCCTTGATGAAGATGAAGTGCTCACAGCTCAAAGCAGATGACTGACAGATCCACGCTATGGAAATCTTCATGTCAGTCTGTTATCTGCTGTAATGAGCCCGTCTGGTGCCAGTTTGAGGTCATAAACTTGCTAAAACAATAGCGGGCGAACACGCGCCTCGCTCAGGGCAACATGTGAATGAGTCTCTTGATGCTCTCGTCTCAAGGGCGACAGTAGCACAAACGTGAAGAAAAGAGACGAGAGCCAGAGAGAAAGAGGCAGTGTTTGTGAAGAATAGAGGACGAGGCACTGGAGAAAGAGAGAAACGTCTTCAGCTGAACACAGAGTTCAGTGAGGAGCGTCACAATGAGCCTTCAGCTCCTCCAGACACTCGCCTCATGAGTCCCATTCTGTTCTCTGGGAAATATTACTGCGGCTTTAACTGCCTCAACCAGAACCCTGAGTTCACTGAAACTGAAATGTGGAGTTAATACAAAGAGAGAGATGTTTTATCAACAGAAACGATAAATATTATCTGATTATCTGTTTTTCTACAATTCTATGGAAGCTTGTTTCAGCAAAGAAATGAAAATAAAAACGTAATTGCGACTTCATATCTCAATTTTTTCACAATTGCGAGCTCTAAAGTCAGAATTGCGAGATATAAAGTCGGAATTGCGAGATATAAAGTCAGAATTGCGAGATATAAAGTCAGAAATGAGAGATATAAAGTCAGAATTGTGAGATATAAAGTCAGAATTGCGAGATATAAAGTCGGAATTGCGAGTTATAAAGTCGGAATTGCGATATAAAGTCGGAATTGCGAGATATAAAGTCAGAATTGCGATATATAAAGTCAGAATTGCGATATAAAGTCAGAATTGCGAGATATAAAGTCGGAATTGCGAGATATAAAGTCGGAATTGCGAGTTATAAAGTCGGAATTGCGATATAAAGTCGGAATTGCGAGATATAAAGTCGGAAATGCGAGATATAAAGTCGGAATTGTGAGATATAAAGTCGGAATTGCGAGATATAAAGTCGGAATTGCGATATAAAGTCAGAATTGAGAGATATAAAGTCAGAATTGTGAGATATAAAGTCAGAATTGCGAGATATAAAGTCAGAATTGCGAGATATAAAGTCAGAATTGCGATATAAAGTCAGAATTGCGAGATATAAAGTCAGAATTGCGAGATATAAAGTCAGAATTACGAGTTATAAAGTCAGAATTGCGAGATATAAAGTCAGAATTGCGAGTTATAAAGTCAGAATTGAGATATAAAGTCAGAATTGAGATATAAAGTCGGAATTGCGAGATATAAAGTCGGAATTGCGAGATATAAAGTCAGAATTGCGAGTTATAAAGTCAGAATTGAGATATAAAGTCAGAATTGAGATATAAAGTCAGAATTGAGATATAAAGTCAGAATTGAGATATAAAGTCAGAATTGAGAGATATAAAGTCAGAATTGCGAGTTATAAAGTCAGAATTGCGAGTTATAAAGTCAGAATTGAGATATAAAGTCAGAATTGAGATATAAAGTCGGAATTGCGAGATATAAAGTCGGAATTGCGAGATATAAAGTCAGAATTGCGAGTTATAAAGTCAGAATTGAGATATAAAGTCAGAATTGAGATATAAAGTCAGAATTGAGATATAAAGTCAGAATTGAGATATAAAGTCAGAATTGAGAGATATAAAGTCAGAATTGCGAGTTATAAAGTCAGAATTGCGAGTTATAAAGTCAGAATTGCGAGATATAAAGTCAGAATTGTGAGATATAAAGTCAGAATTGCGAGATATAAAGTCAGAATTGCGAGATATAAAGTCAGAATTGCGATATAAAGTCAGAATTGCGATATAAAGTCAGAATTGCGAGATATAAAGTCAGAATTGAGATATAAAGTCAGAATTGCGAGTTATAAAGTCAGAATTGCGAGATGTAAAGTCGGAATTGAGCTCTAAAGTCGGAATTGTGAGATATAAAGTCAGAATTGAGATATAAAGTCAGAATTGCGATATAAAGACAGAATTGCGAGATATAAAGTCAGAATTACGAGTTATAAAGTCAGAATTGCGAGATATAAAGTCAGAATTGCGAGTTATAAAGTCAGAATTGAGATATAAAGTCAGAATTGAGATATAAAGTCGGAATTGCGAGATATAAAGTCGGAATTGCGAGATATAAAGTCAGAATTGCGAGTTATAAAGTCAGAATTGAGATATAAAGTCAGAATTGAGATATAAAGTCAGAATTGAGATATAAAGTCAGAATTGAGAGATATAAAGTCAGAATTGAGAGATATAAAGTCAGAATTGCGAGTTATAAAGTCAGAATTGCGAGTTATAAAGTCAGAATTGCGAGATATAAAGTCAGAATTGCGAGATATAAAGTCTCAATTACCTGTTTTTTAATTTAGTGGCACAAACAAGCTTACATATGATTCATCATGTGAATTCATACGAAATCACATCTTTGTAACAGTTGTGTTCTTCCGTGAGATGAAGTGAGAAACATCATAGCGGTGATTAACATCGACATGCGGCCTCTGGAGGACGTCAGGTGATGTTTAAAAGCACAGCAAGTTATTATACTTTGATGAAAAATGATGAATTATTCACAATAAGAACAGGAACACATCATGAGTCGATTATGAATTCATGCTGATTTTAAATCTCATCTCATCCTGCCATATTCCTCCAGATCTTCAGATGATCGTCTTAAACATGACGGTTTGAGGTTATGAAATCAGATTCACTGACCGTTTCTAAATCAAAACACATGTATAATAGTTTTATATTATGCTCATGATTATTTTTATATGTAAATATGCTTTGGGAAGTAGCTTCAATTTTTGTTATTTCATGTAACGACTTCATTTTTTTAGGTTTAATGAACTATAATAACCCTGTATGTTTGTTATATTATATTATATTGTGTTGTACTGCGAATGTTCGACCTTCATCTTCCAGCTGCAGCCTCTACATGAACCTACAAACATCCCGAAACGGGTCCGTGATTCTCCAGAACTCTGTGTTCTGTGTTCCGCTGGTCTCTGCTGGAGTCTCGCAGCGCCGAGCGTCTCGCCATCTGTTCAGCGATCTGCGCGTCACACGCTTCCCCGCGGCGCTGGAGAATGAGCGCACTAAAAGAGAAGAGAACCACCTGCTGATGGAGGAGCTCGCTGGTGTGAAGGAGATCTTCACCGTCGTCTGATCTCACAAGCGTTCTGTCAAAGACACACTTGAGCGGAAGAAAAGAGTCAGACGCCGGACCTTCAGAGCAAACCTCTTTAATGAAACATCATCAGACGTACGATTCTGTCCGAATCATCTTCATCATCACCTGGACTTCGGTCTTCCACACATCCGGGAAACCGTCGGAGAACACACCGAACGGCCGGAGCGTCACGTGAGCGAGTCCAGCTGCGTCTGAATCCTCTCCATCTGTAAGACACGCAGAACGTGAGCGTCTGAACGGCACGCCGACGGTCGGCCGTCGTGAGGGATTCGCTCTGACCTGATTGTAGAAATCCAGCAGATCCTGATGGTTGAATTCCACACAAACGTCCTGCAGACGCTGAAACAGAAGAAACGGGATAAAAGCATCTCATCCATTATTAGCTGAACAATCACTTTCCCTGTGTGAGCACATGTGAACCCTTCCTGAAACTTTCATGATCATATCAATAAAATATCAGCGATACACCCTGAAATGAAACGCATTCTGCAGAGGAAAACTGATATGGTGAGAGAAAAACACACAAATATGAACCGATCAGGTAAAATATTCATAATATTGTGTTGGTGCCAAAACAACCCCGTAATGTGGAGGTCGAGTCAACACCTCAAACCATTCCTGAACCACTTCTGCTTTGTGTCCGGAGCAATATTTCACTACAGATTACAAAATACATGCTTTAAAAAGTCATTTGTAACGTATTTCGTTACATTACTCAAGTTTAGTAACTTAATCTAAATACTTTAGAATACTTTGGAATACTAATAAGTGTGAAACAAACACAAAAAAGGTCATTGTGAGTTTTATCTCACAATTCTGACTTTTTCCCTCAGAATTGTGTGATATAAAGTTGCAATTGTGAGTTATAAAGTCAGAATTATGAGATATAAACTCAGAATATTGAGAAAAGTCAGAATTATGAGATATAAACTCAGAATATTGAGAAAAGTCAGAATTATGAGATATAAACTGACAATATTGAGAAAAGTCAGAATTATGAGATATAAACTCAGAATATTGAGAAAAGTCAGAATTATGAGATATAAACTCACAATATTGAGAAAAGTCAGAATTATGAGATATAAACTGACAATATTGAGAAAAGTCAGAATTATGAGATATAAACTGACAATATTGAGAAAAGTCAGAATTATGAGATATAAACTCACAATATTGAGAAAAGTCATAATTATGAGATATAAACTCAGAATATTGAGAAAAGTCAGAATTATGAGATATAAACTCAGAATATTGAGAAAAGTCAGAATTATGAGATATAAACTGACAATATTGAGAAAAGTCAGAATTATGAGATATAAACTCAGAATATTGAGAAAAGTCAGAATTATGAGATATAAACTCGCAATATTGAGAAAAGTCAGAATTATGAGATATAAACTCGCAATATTGAGAAAAGTCAGAATTATGAGATATAAACTCACAATATTGAGAAAAGTCAGAATTATGAGATAAAAACTCGCAATATTGAGAAAAGTCAGAATTATGAGATATAAACTCAGAATATTGAGAAAAGTCAGAATTATGAGATATAAACTCAGAATATTGAGAAAAGTCAGAATTATGAGATATAAACTGACAATATTGAGAAAAGTCAGAATTATGAGATATAAACTCACAATATTGAGAAAAGTCAGAATTATGAGATATAAACTCGCAATATTGAGAAAAGTCAGAATTATGAGATATAAACTCACAATATTGAGAAAAGTCAGAATTATGAGATATAAACTCACAATATTGAGAAAAGTCATAATTATGAGATATAAACTCACAATATTGAGAAAAGTCAGAATTATGAGATATAAACTCGCAATATTGAGAAAAGTCAGAATTATGAGATATAAACTCACAATATTGAGAAAAGTCATAATTATGAGATATAAACTCACAATATTGAGAAAAGTCAGAATTATGAGATATAAACTCGCAATATTGAGAAAAGTCAGAATTATGAGATATAAACTCGCAATATTGAGAAAAGTCATAATTATGAGATATAAACTCACAATATTGAGAAAAGTCAGAATTATGAGATATAAACTCAGAATATTGAGAAAAGTCAGAATTATGAGATATAAACTCACAATATTGAGAAAAGTCAGAATTATGAGATATAAACTCACAATATTGAGAAAAGTCAGAATTATGACATATAAACTCACAATATTGAGAAAAGTCAGAATTATGAGATATAAACTCGCATACTAAATTCACAATTGCAAGAAAAAAAGTCAGTATTGCAAGTTTTTATCTCCCAATTCTGACTTTATAACTTGCAATTGTGAGTTTAAATCTCGCAATTCTGAGAAAAAGAAGTCAGAATTGTGAAACACAAACTCACAATTGTGAGGGGAAAAACAAATTGTGAGAAAAAGTTGCAGTGGCGAGTGAATTATAAAATGACTCACAAAACATGAAAACAGTCGTGGATCATCAGGTCATGACAGGACAGTTCAGTTGTTTTTATAAATTCAGTCATTTTGTCTTGTTCAGGACAGAACTAAATAAAAATAACAACATTTTTATGATCCTCTTAAAAGTATTAAAATGTTGATGAATCTTAACTCCTCTTTTTCAGACGGTCAGAGTCAGAGAATCACCAATCGCTGTTTAAATGACATTAAAACTCAAAGTAATCACTTTGGTAATCTAAAACACTTTTCAGATGTAACTGTAATCTGATTACCACCCATTTAAAATGAAACTGTAATGAAATACAGTGACTCAAATTTTGTATTTTAAATACGAAACTAAGTTACTTGTATTTCGTTACTCCTCAACCCTGCAGGAGCATTATCCTGCTGAAAGAGTGTTCCATGTCTGGATCAGTGCTTACACAGGTGGTTCGTGTCACAGTAACGTCCACACCAAATCCCAACATTCTAACACATCAAAATGTCCACTTCCTGTCTAGAGATCATCAGTGTTCTTCACTCATACATACGCACACATGTGTGTGTTCGGCTCAGCTTCTCGGGCAGGAACCCGTCAAGTCGCATTAACGGCGAGGACATTAATTAGACACAACATTATCATCCATAATTAAGAGTAAAAGGGGAAGCGTTATCTTTAGCAGAGCCGCTGGAGACGCGGCTAATATGTAGGACATCCTGGACAAAAGCAGAGCAGAAGAACGGGAACAAAACACACCAGAGGAAGAGAAGATTCGTTTGTTTCAACAGATTCACTGTATAATAACAGATGAACAACATCCACAGCAGGATCGTGTGTGTGTGTGTGTGTGAGTGTGTGAGTGTGTGTGAGTGTGTGTGTGTGTGTGTGAGAGTGTGTGTGTGAGTGAGTGTGTGTTCATACACACACGAGATGAAAGCAAATGTGTGTCAGGAATCAAGGGTTAATTTCAGCCTCAGTTTCAGTAAGTGTTTTGACGTATCTAGGCTAAAGATAATGGCTCCTGCATGCTTTCAAAGCTGACGGGAGAATCACAGCCCTTTGACGCACACAAACACACACACACACACACACAAAAACACACACACACACACACACACACACACAAACACACACACACACACACAAATGAAACATTGATGCTGATGCCGATTCAGAGACCGACACAGAAAAGCTCTTCACACGAACTGAATCTCCACCGGTGAAACTCTGTGAAACCCGAGGTTCGCTCCTCACGGTCAGAGCCGCAGCTGCCGCGCGATGAATCTGTCTGGATCAGACGCGACACACACGTCTGCGAACCCTCGCGGGAGTATTTTTAGCTCTAAAGAGCTTTATGAAGAAATTCGAGCATATGGCAGATTAAGATGACAAATATGAGGATACATGACCTCACTTCACTTCACTTCACTCTGTCTTTATTTCATCTCCCCAAAACATATAAACAATTCATAAAGCACATAATGATAATATCTGATGTAATTTGACTTTCCTCTCGTTACAACAGAGACACTCGAACGGCCAAAGCTTGTGATTGATTCGGATTCTGCCGGACGAATCGTGTCTGTTCACGTCGCTGGAATGTGTGATTCTGATTCATTCAGAGGTCAAATATTCATGAACGATGAATCATTCCTGAATCATTTCTACACGATTCAGTGGGTTTCACTCACTAACCCTGCGCTCGAACGCTTTTCCTCAATACATGATGATTCATCAATAACTTTAGGTTTTTACCTAAAACTTATTCTAAATTTTCCACAAAAAAAAACACGTCTTCAGTAATATTATTGATTTGACTCCATTGAGACGTATAGAAGCCCGTTTCCACCACTGGAAAAAAAAAAAGATTTTTGCGTAATATAAAGTCAGAATTGCGAGATATAAAGTCAGAATTACGAGATATAAAGTCAGAATTGCGAGATATAAAGTCAGAATTGCGAGATATAAAGTCAGAATTGTGATATAAATTCAGAATTGTGAGATATAAAGTCAGAATTGTGAGATATAAAGTCAGAATTGTGAGATATAAAGTCAGAATTGTGAGATATAAAGTCAGAATTGCGAGATATAAAGTCAGAATTGCGAGATATAAAGTCAGAATTGTGATATAAATTCAGAATTGTGAGATATAAAGTCAGAATTGAGAGATATAAAGTCAGAATTGTGAGATATAAAGTCAGAATTGAGAGATATAAAGTCAGAATTGAGAGATATAAAGTCAGAATTGTGAGATATAAAGTCAGAATTGTGAGATATAAAGTCAGAATTGTGAGATATAAAGTCAGAATTGTGAGATATAAAGTCAGAATTGTGAGATATAAAGTCAGAATTGTGATATGAATTCAGAATTGTGAGATATAAAGTCAGAATTGAGAGATATAAAGTCAGAATTGAGATATAAAGTCAGAATTGTGAGACATAAAGTCAGAATTGCGAGATATAAAGTCAGAATTGCGAGATATAAAGTCAGAATTGCGAGATATAAAGTCAGAATTGCGAGATATAAAGTCAGAATTGTGAGATATAAAGTCAGAATTGTGAGATATAAAGTCAGAATTGCGAGATATAAAGTCAGAATTGTGAGATATAAAGTCAGAATTGTGAGATATAAAGTAGCAAAAATCTTTTTTTTTTTTTTTCAGTGGTGGAAACGGGCTTCCACTGAGACGATCACAAGCTGAACTGAATCAACACTGAAATGAATCTGAATCAAGGCTGAAACCACGTCTGTTATTGGATTATTATAATAGTTTTTATTAAAAGCAATTAAATAATGGAATAACAAAAAAAAAATAAGAATGCTAAAAAAGTTCTGGATCTATTGTAGTTCGCTATTAAGTCATCAATAATGTCTTTGAAACTCTTATTTGTGTGTCTAATAGGTCACATTTGGTTATGAATTGCATTAATCACGTCATATTAACCAAATAATAGCATGTTTTCAAATTAAAGCGGCAAAATTTCATAACAATGTTTGCATATTCCTGTCGGTCGTGAAGGAAAGGTTGTAAGGAAAGCCCTTATATGGGCATGTTTATGCAAATGAGCGCTCATTTACAATGCTCCAAAACATTAGAATGAGGTTGAGGACAAATTCATGTGTTGTTAATTTTTCGTGAGTTCTTCCTGCCTGTAAACACAAATAATCGTCACAGTTTTTACTGAATGAGACCCAGTTTTTAATTCCCATGTGTTTGTGAATCGATAAACAACCGAATGCAGAATATAATAAACACCCGACTTCCCATGATGCCTTAGACGGTCTTCATTCAGCGAATGTTCTCACGTATGAACTCCATGTGGTTTTTCTGGATGGGTTGTAGCGGGTGTTGAAGTCCTGCAGCTTCTCATTTGTTTAGTAAAGATGCGGTGAGCGGGACGGCCCGCGCTTCCTGTATTAGAATAAACCACATCCTCTGTTTTGCCTAAATAAGAACACACAGAGTCAGGTTGACGTGCCGGTCAGAGCGAGCGACGACGACACCAGCGCTCCGGATTCACGCCGTTCTGTTTTGTTTGCGAGCCGTCGAGGGGAAAAGGCCTCATTGTTCTATTGAGGTTCTTGTGTCTCTAAAGCAGGATGAATGGAAGGGGGCCAGAGCGGATTTTCACACGCTCGTCCCACTGCGCCGCCGTACAGTATGCAGGAACGCTGCGCCACAAAGCCTGGGATTGTCCCGCTAGAGAGCCGTCTTTGAGAGGCTTTACCTTGAGGCCTCGTCCTGAAGCTTCAATGCGAGCGGCAGATCGAAACCCTGCTGAAATATGACGTGAGACTTGAGGCGTTCACATGACGTGACATCTCAAACATCTCAGAAAAACATCAGTCTTTTTCTCCTCACAATTGGACATTATATCTCGCAATTCTGACTTTATATCTCAATTCCGACTTTATATCTCGCAATTCCGACTTTATATCTCGCAATTCCGACTTTATATCTCGCAATTCCGACTTTATATCTCGCAATTCCGACTTTATATCTCAATTCCGACTTTATATCTCGCAATTCCGACTTTATATCTCGCAATTCCGACTTTATATCTCGCAATTCCGACTTTATATCTCGCAATTCCGACTTTATATCTCGCAATTCCGACTTTATATCTCGCAATTCCGACTTTATATCTCGCAATTCCGACTTTATATCTCGCAATTCCGACTTTATATCTCAGAATTCCGACTTTATATCTCACAATTCTGACTTTATATCTCAACCGAAACGTGAGCTGTTAAAGCTCCGCCCTCTTCTGGAGCAGCAGCTCATTTGCATTTAAAGGGACACACACACAAACGGCGTGTTTTTGCTCACACCCAAATAGAGGCGAATTTGACAAGATATAATAAATGATCTGAGCTGAAACTTCACTGGAGACACCAGAGACTGAGATCACATCTTGTGAAAGAGGCATAAGAAGTCTATACGCCGCGACTGATCATGCAGAACTGGGCCATGGCATGTCGCAGACGGCATATATGAGCCGCTCGGGTCTGAACATGTATAAATCATTCACGAGACAGAGTCTGAATGCTCCAATCACACGCCTGGAACCAGATTCACTCAAACTCCAGCTGAAGCCTGAGACGAGGACGACACGTCTTCTCTCACACAAAACATCATAAAACTAAGCGTTTAAATGTCATCTTTCTTAGACATATTATTGGCAGATATTGATATTTATTTTATGCAAGTACCTGCTATACTGTTAAATATGAATGTATAAATATAAATATTAGCATCTGCACCAAATTGCATATGTTCGCAATTCCGACTTTACAACTTGCAATTCTGACTTTATATCTCGCAATTCTGACTTTATATCTCGCAATTCTGACTTTACATCTCGCAATTCTGACTTTACATCTCCCAATTCCGACTTTACATCTCGCAATTCCGACTTTACATCTCGCAATTCCGACTTTACATCTCGCAATTCCGACTTTACATCTCGCAATTCCGACTTTACATCTCGCAATTCCGACTTTACATCTCGCAATTCCGACTTTACATCTCGCAATTCCGACTTTATAAGTATAAGATAAAAAGTGGCAATTACCTTTTTTATTTTTTTATTTAGCGGCAGAAATAAGCTTCCTGACGTATGAAATATGACACAAAACATAAAACACACATGTAACTTTTTTCTTTTAGATTATGTCAAAAACTTCAACTGTTAGATGTCTTCATGTTGTCCGTCCTCGAGTTCAACACAAATCAGAACATTAAAACACAAACACATGAACAGAAAATGAGGAGTTTCACGCGACCTGAAATCCAGAACTGGAGATGATTTTACGGACCTCACAGAGCCAAGAATAGACAGACTGAACGTCCCTGGTGGTTTGAATTATATAAGATGTTCGTTTCTGGCTGCATAAACAGGTAAACAGCTCCAGCGAAACATTCAGATGCGCTTTAATAATTGATGGAGCTCAGCGGGCGCCGCTGATGAGAGAAGCACATTCGCCTGAAAGCTGATGAAAAGAAACACGGAGAGGAATCAGCAGCAGGAATCTTCATCTGGGTTACGAGACTTTGAGGCCTTCAGTACAAATTATAATCA